>BQNB010138208.1:0-12828 GCA_026074375.1 Tanacetum coccineum | reverse complement strand
GAGTGATGTAATGTTTTGATCTAAAGTTTTTAAGGGAAAACGTATTACCCCCCCCCCCTCTATGGTTTTCATAAAGTACAAGTCTGAGAGGGGTGTGCCGGTATGAATGCCAAGGCAACACCCTTATAATTAAACGTTATAAATGAAATGGAGAATTCCGCCTAGCAAATTATTAGAGCGGGACAGAGATTTAGAGATGGTTAGGATCGATTAGGGAGTTGTGATGTGGAATACACATTGCCTTCTTTATTACATTTATCATCCCTCGGCTTTGAAGTTCCCTTTAAACCTATACCAAAATTAAGAAGTTCCATAGCAGCCCTCAACTCTTGTTTTATTCCAAACGAGATAGAAATTCTAAAAAGATGCTAATCACACAATAAGAAACTAAGCATAAATAAGGTAATTAAGTTATTATTTAACAACCCCCTAGTTACTAGAGAATATCAAAAAAGTTTAGTCGTTTGCACAAATCTATCTGTTGAGCAACATAGAGTTGTTTTGTAAGAATATGTGCAATTTAATCAACTAAACCAATTTGTTAGGTCCTTGTGATACCTTTTTAAAAAAAATTATTGATGAAGTGGACATCTAATTCAAAGTGCTTAGACCTTTCGTGAAACACGGTTATTGGCCAGTTGAATGGCAGGCTTGTTGTCATAATGGATGGTAATAGGTAATAAAGGTTCAACACCAAGGTCTTTAAGAAATTTTTTTTATCCAAATGATTTCACAAGAGGCTAAGGCCATTGATATGTATTCACCCTTAGCCTTAGTGGATAGAGCGTCTTGTTTTTTGCTTTTCCAAGAAATAAAACAATCATTGCAAAAAACACAATATGCAGTTACGAATTTTCTAGTTTCGGGGCATTTAGCCCGGTTTCATCAGTATAAACTTACAGACCACTAGCATGACTATCATACAAGTATCTTAAACCTTTACCTAGGAACCTTTTAAATACCTTAACACATCTAAATCAGACTCAACATGAGATTTTAAAGAAGAGTGTATGTGTTTAGCAAGATTATGAATAGAGTATGTAATATCTGAAAAGATCTTCATTAGTATGTTTAAAAGGTAAAATGAAGTATAGAGGCATAGGAACATATATAGGTCTACAAGAAGACATACAAAATTTATAAGTTAACAAAGTCACTCCTCAATAAAGTGTTGGGACTAAAGTTGTTAGGTTAACAAAGTCACTCTCCTATAAGACTATAAATAGGGAGAGTGAGTTATTTTTCATAAAAGAGTTTAATGTGTAAGTCAAGATTAGTTGTAAAAAAATAAGTATATATACCCGCGCTTTGCTGCGGGACGATTAGTTGGCCTCGTATTAGGACATTTCGTTACCAATATCTAAAAAAATATAGAACCAAAATGTATAATGTATTTAAGTTCAAGGTATATTTTATAATGATGAACATTAGAAGCTAACGAAAACGAATGTATCTTGAACAATGTTTTGATAACTGGTTGTTTATAAAAGTTTGAGCTGTGCCGTTGCAAAGTCCTAGTTATTTAATCACATTTTTTCTTCTTTGATTTTGATGAAAGTTGTGGTAGTAAAGATCTTTTTGCTGTGGCTGGTTTTTTCTCTAGTGATTCTGAGCCTGGTGTTTCATTTTTGTGTGTGGCCATGGTTGTGACAATGGTTTGTGCTACTACGTCAATTACGTCATGTGACGGGGTTCCTGCAAGGATTACTATCTCAGTTCTTGTTGTAGATATCCGAAGCAATATATTTTCATCAATTTAAAGTTCACAGCACAAAAAGCAATAATAATGTTAAAGGATTACAGAATCAAGAATGTTACATTCAACCATGCTAAAATGCAAAAACAGGTAAGATACTACTCCGTATGAGTTAATATGTGTCCTGGCCCAGCAGTTATTAAAAAAATTCATCTAAATATTTAACCAAACACTAATGCACCTAGCTGTTATCGCAGGCGTGAAAGTATCATGAATGCTTGGAATGCATCTAAATTCAACTTAATAAAGTAATAAAGTAGAAGTTGCTACAAAATTGAGAATGTACTAAGTTCAACAATGGCAAAGGATTACAAAATCAAGAATGTTAAATTCAACAATGTTGATCCTACTTATGAAATGACATTCCCATGCACAACAATTGGCTCGACTTGTACGTTGCTCAAATAAGGGAGCTTAGAAATACAACCAACATATCAAATCAGATGCATGTATGTGTGTAAACAATCATTTGATTTGATTCAGACATAAGTTATTTAATATAAGCTGAAGAGCAGTATGCATACTATGATCTCTAGCTTGCCGACTTGCGCGGTTTTAACATTCAATGCAGGCGGCAACCCAAGGCTCGCGTGCAAAGCATCACCGTTTATATCTACCAAATAAAAATCCTATTATACACACTCTAAGTATAGAGACACCAAAATAACTACCACATTACCGCCAAGGATAGCTACTGCCACGTGGGCTTCCAGAAGCGTCCTTATCCGAGCCAATGATTAGATCGGATCCCGAGCCTACTGCCACCTCGTACGCCTGCCAAACCTGCAACCTAGGATTCAATGATTTGAATGACATGTGGTAGGCTGTCATTGGCCAGCCACCGCCACATGTCGTAATATAAGTAGACAGCCGTCACCGGAGTCGTCGTCGGAGCCACCAGTCAACGGTGGCCAACGACGGTCAACGGCGGCGGACCGTCGTAAACCACCGCCGGGCCACCGCAGCTTCGCCGTAGTTCCGCCGCCAGACTACCGGTCCATCACCGCCAGACCACCAGTCAACCACCGGTCAACGGTGGTCAACGACAGTCAATGCCGGGTAAACATCGGTTCAGGATCGGGTCAGGCTTGGGTCGGGTCGCCACGTGGACCACTCAGAGAGTGCCACGTGGCATGTGGTATAATACCACGACCCAAGCCTCGCTAGGAGTCGAACCTGGGACCTTTAGGATTGACACATAGCTCTATCTAGCTTATCGCTGTGCTAGAGCATAGTTTCGATAAGTATAGGTAAAATTAAATTATAACCCTTTTATTTGGCCAGGCAGATTTATTAATATAAAAGGTTCAAATAAGATGTGACAGGGTTCAAATAAGAAAGGCACAAGGGGCGAGTGAGGTACCGATATATTTGTAATTTTGTTCTCTTTCCAATGGAGTGCTCGGGGAATTTTTTTGGTTTCATTTGAATCTCGATAAACGTGAAAATGTCGTCGTAATTTACCCGAAAATTACCGTTTTTGCTTCGTTTTCAATCCTTTGTATCTGTAAGACATAAAAACACAATACAAACATATTTTCAAGATAATTATTCATATTTTAGTGTTATTAGTCCGTTTTGTAGTGTTTTTTGGGGCTAAAATGATGTGTGTTTAAGCACACATCAGTTTCACTCACCTTTAGATTTTTGGCCTTAACACTCTCCCAAAATTTATACTTTCCTTTTATGTTGTCAGCATGATCCTCAGCGAACTCGAACACATGGCATAACCCAACCTATACAAAGAAAGAGAAAAAGTTACCGCCAAAATTTGTTCAAAACATGCAAAAGTAACTTTATCTATATAAATGCCAATAGTTCCCCGGAGTCCTTATCATCTATTTTTTATACACCCCCTAGTCTCCTAATATGCAAGGTTTTGGGAATGGATCCAACCACATTAACTATTGTGTTAAAACCAACTTTTGTAGTGGAGCTCGAGCAGTTTAAGCTACTAAAGCATTGGACAACTTTGAGCCTTATGTTGATAAGTGATTTGGAGGTACGTAGGTGCTTATTTCTTTATTATTAATGCACTTGGGCTTATCAGTGTTGCTTGTTATTAACGTTTTGCAAGACTAACTAAACAATTTTACAATAATTCATTAACCCAATTATAATTTAATAGATGAAGATAGATAAAGGATAGAGCATGATATCTTGACTTTAAATAAATTTGGCAAAAGCTAAGATTATAAAAAAGAGTACCTCCATTTTCCAGACTAAGCCACACACATTATTTTACTCCTCAATGAAGGTCCATCACATTCAAATATGATTCTAAGCTACGTTGGTGATGAAGATTGTCATCTTTCTCAGAACTGCAGGAATACATCAGGATAGATATTAACCTCTTTAACTTCAGTAGCAGATACAAAAATTAATAAAAACACATGAGCATGATAAAAACACAGGACCATTGGTAAACGGAAAACTGAATTTCAGCAGTCCGTCTGCATATGCAAAAGCATATTTAAGCATAACAATTTAAAAAAAGTGCATTGAATATGTATCGATGTAGAGACGTGGTGGTTACAGCAACAACTCCTCCAAAATCACAATTTTTTTAGCCCGGATGACTAAATGATAATATGTTTTAGCAGTTGAACGACGTTCACGTCATTTGAAAGAAACCAATGACCTTACAGTATGATTGTAATGCTTCTTTCTATATATGATTGTAATGCTTCTGTTAAAAAAATTAAGTCAATTGGTTGAACGTTTATCTATCTTTGTTTCATAAAGTGGTATTTATCACCTTGATTCTTAATAAAATAAAACCTGAAAAGAGACCCGATGCCAACCCTGTCTAGCCTACTCATAGGAACGCTAATTTACCTTAATGTTAGAATCATCTACCTCAGTTACTTGCTGCAAAAGCTGGCATTAAGGGGTGTTTGGATACCTGACCAACAGTGTTGAACATGTAAATAAGCCTATAAGTAATCAGATAAGCACTTAAATAAGCAATCTGAAACATCTTATTCTTAAACAACATAAGCCTATAAGTAAAAGCATATAATGAGATTATTACAAACAATTTAGTACACCGTTTAACGAAAAATTTTGCGTGAAGCTAAAATAAGCAAATAAGCAAAGTACTCTTCCACCATCTAAAGTTTTAAGCACAAAAGGTGCTAAATAATGTTACAAAAAAATAACAAAGGCAATTCCAAACACCCCTTAATTTCATCCTTAGACACATCTAAAGACATTATCAAACTCCATAACTAAACCACACAATAACAAATAAGAAGCCTAAAATATGTGAAAAAGAAAGATTAATTTCTAATGTTTGATTAAGGTAAAATTAGGGGTACATACTAGCTTTAGAGTCGAAGCTAGCATCGCCAGAAATCAAAGTCTGCATCGAAAACCAATCAACAACATTGACATTCAAAAAAATTGAGATTCAACAAAATAAAATAAGAGAGAATTAACTATACCAAAAGCACACCACCGTTTATCCTCCTTAGAACCAAAACACAATAATTTGGTGTGTGTGTATGTGTTGGGGGCGGTGAATTTGGTGTGTGTTGGAGCGGTGGGAGAAGAAGTACATACGTGTCTACGGTGAAGACAACACTTGCTTTTGGGCCGAGTTAGGCTAACTATTTCTTACAGACTGGGCCGGATCAGCACGGGTATGGATTCAGTCGGGTCTAAACCGCTGGGAAAATGAAGTTCCTGATGAATGTATATATTTATAATTATTTAATCAAAAGACAAGTTATTATCTCTCTCTCTCTATAAACACACACTAAATACACCTTAAAACACACACACTAATTCATACAATCAAGATCCAATTTAGCTTATCATGTGGTATCAAGGGCCAGTGAATGGAGGATTAGAGTGTTTAAGATGATTGTGATTTGAGTTTTAGAGGTTGTTTTTTGAGCTTTGAGTTTTTGGAGGGAAAATAAGCAAAATAGCTTAAAATCTTAAATTTTTGGGCTTAATTCTAGTGGGATTTGATGCTTTAGAGCTTATTAGTGCTAATTGAGATGTAAGAAAAGCAATTTTTAGCAAGTTAAATGGGTGGAAAATGGTTAAAAATTGCGGATTTTAGTGTATTTAAGTTGTTGAATGATAGTTGAAGATTGAACGCTAGTTTTTTGTGTTTCGAACGCCATATTCATAATTGGAACGCCTAGGTTTGAGTTTCGAACACCATCTTCATATAAGGAACGCCTAGTTTTTGTGGTTTGAACGCGACTTTTGTGTTTTGGAACACGGAGTTGTATCTTGGAACGCCTTATGAATTTGGAATATTGTTAGGCGTTTGAAATTTGTTAGAAAATTGTTTTTGGGGTTCAAAATTAGTTACAAGCGTTTTAAGGTTGTTAAATTTTTGTTTAAGCATTGAACTTTTTGTCTTGGCCTCGAGGGTTTCGTGTTGGCTTTGCAATATTTGTTCTTGGCGTTAATTTTTTTTAACTTGGAGATGATAAATTTCGTTTTGCCGTTGCAATATTTGTTCTTGGATTTTAAAAATTAACTTAGAGTTGATAATTTTGTTTTGGCGTTGCAATATTGTTCTTGGCGTTGGAAAAGTTTAACTAGGAGTTGAAAATTGAAGTTCGGAGTTGCAAATTTGTTCTTAGCGTTGGAAAATATAACTAGGAGTTGGAAATTGAAGTTTGGAGTTGGAAATTTGTTCTTGGCATTGAAAATTTTCAGTTAAGAGTTGAAAATTTGAACTAAGCATTACAATAGGTTTTGGCGTTGGAAAGTAGTAAGCGTTATAATTTTGACAAAATTGTATTTGGCGTTGCAATTTTATCTTTGGCGTTGGAAATTGAAGTTGGCGTTGGAATTGTTATTGGAAAGGTTTTGGAACGCTTATAAGGTTACATCTTTTTCTAAACACCTAAAAACAATTTTTTTTTTTTAAAGTTTTTTTTTCGGGAAAATCGGAGCAAAATTTAATTTGAAGGATTGTTTTAGTAATATGGAATTTCTACGTCAAATTTAAATTTTGGAGTAACAGTGAAACTTTTGGCTTAAAATTCAAAATTTTGGGTCGAAATTCGTTAAAACATTTTTGAGTTGCACGTATGTTCTAGCTTCTTCTTCAACGACTTAGTGCTTCTGCAAAATCCTTTGTATCTGATTACAAAGTTTGTTAGCCTAAAGTCCTTTCGTTCTCGTTCAAGCTTCGGTTATTCGTCGTATATTGGGATATTAGAAATGTAAAATGAGTTATATGTATCAAAGGCATATTGATAATACGACGAGTGACTATCGCACCTGTGTGATGGCTAACGTCGTCCTTGAGTTTATGAAGCTTGAAAGTCTTCGAGGGCAACTTAAAGAAATTCAAACTGAAAATGAGCATTTGAAGTCAAAGCCTCTTGATTTGGGATGGCAACGGATCGGGTTCGGGCCAGGTTTTAGTCTACCCGCACCCGTTTATAATATCAACATCTGTACCCGCACCATTACCCGCTAGGTATCCAGTTAATATTATCCTTTGGTTTTTCGGGTTTTGCCGCAGGTATCAGGTATACCCAATTGAATATTCTATGGACAAAATTGTGGGTATCAAGATTAAGTCACACTAAAATCCATCAACAAAATAAAGCAAAACACCATGATATATTAAAATTATTTAAAAGTTAAAGAAAACAAATATCGTATCAAAAGATTTAACGCTTTCGAATAATTCATGTACAACATCCAAATGTGTTAATAATAAAGATGCTTATATAAAAAATACAATGGAAGAAATTATATATAATATATATGTACTCTAATTAATTATAATAGCAATAAAGCGGGTACGAATTCAGGTAAACGGATATGAGTAGAAGTATGGGTAATCAGGGCGGGTATTACAAGAACCCGTCACCGAACCCATACTCGGCTAAAAAATTTATCAATACGCAAACTCGCATCCAAACCCGCCAACCTGCCCCCTAACCCGACCTAAACGGTTCAGGTTTTGGTTTTCCCTATCAGTTTTGGATGCTTTTCCATCCCTACTCTTAAGTTTACAGAGTTTTAATATCTTCAAATTCAACTTTAGGAACTTTAAACTGAAAATGAAGATTTGAAGTTAAAGGTTGAAAAGCTTACTAAGGTGCGTGAGCTTGTAGAAGCAACTTTGAGAAAAAGAGATGATGCAGATTGTACTCATCGTGAGACAATGCGATTGTTGAAAGAAAAGGAGGAAGCCGGCAAGCATACATTGCGGAAAATTGCAAGACCTTTTATGAGGTACAACCTGCGTTTGATTCTGAAATCTTTTATGAAATACAAGATGACTCAGAAAATGATTTGATTTTAAGTCTCCAAACACAATTAGAAGAAACTGCTGATGCGTATTTTTGTTTAATTGATCATGTTTTAAATTTATAGTACTCGACTACCTATGATCTACAATCGCACTAATGGGCATAGAACACGATCGTGTATAGTGTAGGATTGGTAAATCCGAGGTCGTTCCAAGAGCTAATGGGCGGTTTCCAACTTGAGTTTTAAGTGTCACGATTTGAAATTGGTTTTAAATAACTTGAATGCAAGAAAGTAAATGACAAAAATATAATTGAAGATTACTTATCAAAGGAGAAAATGTGCTATCTTTGCTATTTTCTTATGAATTATACTCTAAGGTGCAATGTTTACTTAATCATTTTCTTAGAGGCATCTAGATTTGCTAGGCTTAAAGCTGCATCCTCGCCTAGCCTATGACCCCTGAGTAGAATAAACTCGCGAAGTAAATTAACCTATTCTCAGTTCGCAATAATTAAGCCTTCCAACTAATTTGTGAGATATGTATTTCACGCCTAATACTATAGCTAGACATGCCATAGTAAAAGCTTACCCCTAAGGGGTGTAAGGATCTATTGTCAAACACCTCACGCTAATAAGTTGCTACCTATTAACATAGCTAGCACTTCTACCCAGGTCTTTGTACTAAGGGTCGCCTAGTGGGCATAGGGCGAACAACTACAAAGGACTGGTTAACCAATAGTCAATAGTGGATGCTAGGATTCTGATGATTACTTAGTACCTAGTATTCACACAACCTCATTCCATAACCTAGTTAGCAAAGTAAGGATCTACAAGCACACAACATAAATAATCCAAGAAAACAAATTAATAAACAAAAGAGTTAAGAAATCGTAATAATCATAATGAGGCCAACACAAACGTGATTAGCCAATCATGTTGTAAATTAAAGAAACAATAATGAATAAAACATTGGTCGAATCAAACATAATTTTTAATACTATTTACTTGATATTTAAGCTAACAATAATGATTAGAAGTGAATTCTTCCTTGAAAAGTGGTGGATGATTGTTGAAGAATGCCTTGGAATGCTACCTTGGTCGTCCCTTGAGATGGGATGAAAAAGAATGATCAATTGTGAAGAATTTGGCCTATATTTATAGGCTTTTGCTGATGTCGATATAGTTAGGCGTAGTTATAAGTGAAGAAATACGCCGTAGCTTCCTTCTGGTGCTCATGGCTTCAAAACTCAATATAGTTATGTCGTAACTGACCCGCTGCAGTTACGCCGTAACTATTGCTAATTTGTGATTTCTTAGTTGCAATCTAGTCTTAGCACAAAACACAAAAGTTGTAGATATCCCTTTCATCTTTCCATGGCCACTTGAATCGGGTAAAAAGGAGCTTGTGTGAAGAAGTTGTGGTCAAAATACAAAAGCACCTTATTAGGATTAAAAGCCTTTTTAGTGCTGCTAGTATTACTGCTGCTCATATCAGAATTAATGTTGCTCAGTTGTGTTAGTACTGCTCAAGAACTTCAAAGAAAAATGCTAAGTGTTTACTACTGCTAGTACACAGTTAGTACTGCTAGTGTAAAGTTACTACTGCTAGTGCATATTAGTGCTGCTCAGAGACTTAGAAGAAAAACTACTAAGTAGTTACTACTGCTAGTACAAAAGTTACTACTGTTAGTACAAAGTTAATGTTGCTGAAGGAGTAATGCTTCTAGTGAAGAAGTTGGTACTGCTGAGTTAGTTAGTACTGCTTGTGTGATTTATATGAGTTATTTATGTAAAAGATATGTATAACTTATTTGTTTAAAAGATTTGATATTCTTAGGAAAGTATTGTAAGCCGTTTAGGACTCCTTGGTGTATAAAAGGAGGTCCTAGGGCATAGAGTTAAATGCATCAAAAATGAGTCATTCATAGAATTATCATAGCTTCAAGGTATTTGTAAACCTAATACTTTGAGAGTATTCATATTATTAATAATATTGGAGCCTTTGTTTGTGGAATTATATATTCATATAATTACTGTTTCATTGATAGTTCTTCTTAATATTAAAGATTAGATTCCGCATAATCTTTAATACATTCAAACAAAGTTTCTACTATAGTTGTGTTAGATTTATCTAATATAACTAATCCTTATACAAGCTTAAGGAATTCGATCTATTGAAGTGGGATCAACACACCTTCAAACAAAAATGGACATAAAGTGCCATGGCAATACCTAACATAAAAAAAGGGTCTTGTATTGAGGTAAAAGAGTCACGCCAATACAAAGACATAACAAAATATCCCAAAACCTAAAACATTCAAGTATCAATCCCAAACAAGTATGAAATGAAAACTAGGAGATAACTTCGCATGCAAGCATATGGTCTCACTAGCCAATCTTCTTAACTTCACTTTCCTCAAGATGCTCACCTGAAAATGATGCTGAAAACGTCAACAATAATGTTGGTGAGAGTCATAGGTTTTACACACGCAATAATACTCGCTTTTACTGTGATTATCAAAACAAAGCAGGACAATAATGAACTATCATGAACCTATGCTAACATGCAACATAATCAAATCAACATAATCACAAACTTAAATTCACACTCGGGCTTAGAATAGCTGGCACTATAAGCAACCAAGCTCACCCAAAATGTACCACACAAAAATATCACATTGGGTAGGCGTACCCATCCGATCCCACTGAGTAGGCGTACTCATCCGATCCCAAATCTCACTGAGTAGGCGTACTCATCCGATCCCAAATAACACATGTAACACATAGTCATATAATAGTCATGTAATATCCATACGCAATTTAAAACACATAATCACAGCAATGAAACAATTCAAAACATTTGCATCATTTCCATCCTAATTTAAAAATAGAAAAATTGGACTATGAAACTCACCTGATGCACAGCTACTTCACAAATTCCTTGAAATCAACTAAACATAAATAAAACACATGTTACACACGATTAAGCTAAATTCACAAGACGATGTAACAATCAATTGATGGACTACTAAGTTTATATTATGTTTATAAACCCTTTACCATACTTCACATACCTTACTTATACCCTAATACTCTTAAATCCCTTATTCGAGTTTTCTAGTTTTTGGTAGAATTTTGTAGTCACTTTATGACCACAAATAAAATACTATATCATCAAATTGACTTCTCCCCTTTAATTCTATACCTTCCTAATGGGTTATCAACTACTGTGATTTTTTAGAAAAAATAAAATTGAACCTAACTATTTTATAAAAATTCAACATCACAAAGTACTCAAATTCGGATCTGAACGCACACCAAAAAGTTTGATTTTCTAAAAATACTTAGACAATGATTTAGGACTTTTTCTTTGAGCTAGAGTTAATAGAGACATAAAATATGACCTCTAATTTTTCCCAAGCCTTGACTCAACTTTTAAGTAGGGGTTTTACTTACCGAAATCATACACGAATTTACTGTTTCTACAACTTTTCTTGTAAAAATTATTGGACTAACTTCCCGACCTCAAAACCTTTCAGGGCTGGACTTTTTGAAAACTAGACTCTCTGAACTTCAATTTAGGCACAAGATTCATATTAAAACTTGTTTTATCAATGAGATATCATTCAATCAACATGACTTAAAATTCTACCATACCCTAACTTTTAAATTAACTCATTCTAATCTAAACCGTTTACACCAACATGCTCCAAATCTATTCCCGAACAAACCCATATAGTTTTATATCATTAATTTATAGAATATTTATGAACCCTAATTATCCATCAATTAAAGTTACTAATATAAGAAGATTAAACAAGAACTAATATTTTTAATCATAAATAAAAACCTTTTCACTCGAACATACACGCCTCAACCCCTTAAATTATTCTTGAAACACATATATTTTATTTTTCTTTCCTTGGGGTTTCGGCCAAACAAAAGAGAGAGGGAGACAAAAAATGTTTTAGGGTTTTTCTTGATTTTGTATTTATAATACCTAGTTTTTTAATTACACTTAATTTGGGTTTCTTTTTCTTTTAATAACCGGCCGAAGAAACCCCCTTTAAATATTATTATTTTTTATTAATTATTATTAAATACATATTTACTCTTATTTTGTTATTTTTATAAAAACCCTTTATTAATTTTGCAAATCTTTTAAATAAAAACTAGTTTTAAACTTACTATTTATAAATTTTATTTCATAAATTACTTTCCTAATTTAGAAATACTAATGCTTATCAAATTTAAATACTATACTTAACTCATTCCTAGGTAATCATATATACCTCTTTACCTCATATATCCAAATTATATATACACCAAATATACGACGATAACGCATAAAATCTTGGCCATCCTATCCATTGTTCAACAAATTTGAACGAAATGAAATAGCTACCAAAACCACAACTCAATCACTAATAGATGAACACGCATCATGGATTGATATCAAATACTCATATAAGATCACATAAGCACACAATTATAACATATATAAATACTTTAGTCAACTCTAACGGTTTGACTAACCTGCTCAAGTCACGGTTGTCACAAACTGTTTGACTATTTGAAGCAGAACCAATAAGAAGAAAATGAGATGCGTGAGGACATGCAAAGGAAAGCTCATGATCCCTTAGCACTTGTAGCTAGGACTGACAATTCATACCCATATGTTCAAACATAAAGATATCTACCACAACAACCTTACATTTCACAAAGTTTTTCACCACAACAACCTTTTGCTACATGATATGTGTGAAAACACATATCCATTTTATATCAAAATAAACTCTAAAAAGACAAAATTGTGCTTAAAATGCTTGAAT
>BQNB010138207.1:0-17741 GCA_026074375.1 Tanacetum coccineum | reverse complement strand
GATTTTTACCTTATATTTCTCTTGGTTGAGAAGTATTTTGGAAAGAATTCTTACGAGATTTAATACTATTGGTATATAAATTTGACTACAACCACTTTGTGACTAGCGTGAGCTTGTTTTTCAATTTTGCAAGCATCACAAAAATGTAGATCAAACTTAAGCTTAGGTAGGTTCCTAACTAATTCCTTAGAAGCTAACGATTGAATGAGACGCATATTTGCGTAACCCAATCTCCTATGCCACAAAGTGGAATTATCATCAATCGTTGCTAGACAAATTTGATCCTTAGGCTTATTTCCTAATTTTATCACATATAAGCCTTTCTTCCTAATCCCTCTACCTATAACTTTACCGTCCTTAGTGATTTCACTATCATGTTCAGAAAAAGTTACTCTACACTTATTATCACATATTTGTCCTATACTTAGCAAGTTGAATCCTAGATTATCAATATGTTCTACATTATCTATTTTAAGAGAGTCATTAGAAATCGTACCTTTGCCAATGATGTTACCGCGAAGATTACTACCAAAAATAACCTTACCTCCATTGTATGCCTTGTAAGTGGAGAAGAGCTTTCGGTTGCCTATCATATGTTTGGAACATCCGCAATCCTTGATTCATTCGTCAGGCTCTAAATCGACTCCAAGGCATATCTCATTTGGTGCTTGAGCTACAAGACATGTCTCGTCTTGGATCTTTTCATCATCTTCTTCACCGCTATCGCTCCAAGAACCTCCAACAAATGCTCTTTGGTTCTTGTCTCTCGGTGGCTTTGGACATTCTCCAATAAGATGATTTGGATCTCCGCATCTAAAGCACTTCCTTTCACTTTTGCCGTTTTTGTCGTCTCGGCTTCTTTGAAAGGTCTTTTTGTCGTTCCGAGGTTGTCTTACGAATCTACCTCTTCTCTTAAAGAACTTCTTGAAGTCTCTTACCGCCATGGCGTACTCTTCGTCTTCACTACCGGAAGTCGAACACTCTTCATCACTAGATTCTTTCTTAGCCTTTAAAGCAAGAGATTTCCTTTCAACTTTTGCTTTGACTATTTCAGAATCTTTCTTGATGATCATCTCATGGACTTTGAGGTTTCCAATGAGCTCATCAAGAGATAGTGATGTTAAGTCTTTCGACTCTTCAATCGCCGTGACTTTTGCTCTCCATTTAGGATGTAGAGCCCTAAGAAACTTCCTTACGTAGTTCTTACTAGAATAACCTTCATCAAGAGCTTTAAGACTAGTGATAATAGTATTAAATCTAGCAAATGCACTATCTATAGATTCGTCTTCGGAGATGACGAATTGTTCATATTGTTGAACCAAAAGGTCGATCTTATTATCTTTGACTTGGTTATTACCTTGATGGGTGATTAACAAAGTTTTCCAAATTTCTTTTGCCGTATTGCACATGAAAATTCGTTCATATTCTTTTCTAGGCAAAGCATTGTAAATAACCATTTTGGCTTCATTGTTTTTCGCAAGCCTTCTTTTAAGATCATCGGTTTGATTTTCAAAAGGGACAACCTCATCAAGTTTGGTTTCCGGATTTTGAATAATAGGTTGAAAATCACCATTTGTAATAACATGCCAAAGATCTAGATCTTTTGATTTAACATATGTCTCGAATCTATTTTTCCAATAAATAAAACTATCACTTTCAAAAAGTGGTGGTCTTTGCATAGATTTCCCTTCTAGATATTTGTCGGAATCCATAGATCGATCCAAGCTTTAAAATACAATATATTTTAAAAATCTTGAGTGACCTTGCTCTGATACCAATTGTAGGAAACTAGAAGGGGGGGGTTGAATAGTTTACTGGTTAATTTGTCGTTTTCAGACTTTGCTTAGAAAATTGTTAGATTTGAGTTGTATGTCAATCAATTAACAATATGAATCACAACTAAAATATCTAATATAATGAACCAAGTAAACAATAACACTAAAGATATAGAGAAAGAAACGATCAAACCAAGACACCAAGATTTATAGTGGTTCGGCAACGAAGCATCTCTTCGTTCCTACTCCACTCCCCGAGTACTCCACTCGAGATTTCACTATGTCAACAAGCTCCCTTTAGGCGGAGAAAACCGTTTACACGTCGCTTACTTTCTTTTCCGACACTAAGCTAGATGTCGAGTCCTAATCTTAGCTAGAAACAATCTAAGACTTCACAAAGTCTTTATACACTCACAAGATATATACCCTTGGATTGACACACAATCCAAATCACACCAATACATAATTTAGACTATTGGATCTACACTCAATCCAATTTACACAACAACACAAAGCAAATGTAATGAAGATATGTGATCTTGAGGAGGAAGAGATAGATCACTTGATAACAAATCGTATATAGAAAAATACGATTGTTCTTCTCTTGCACTTGATTAGAAGAAGAAGAAGAAGAAGGGAGGAAGAAAGAATTAATCACTTAAAACAAGATCAAGGTATGTTAGTGACCAACATATGTGTTTTAGAAAGAAAGGAAGAAGAGAGAAAAATGGATCTGAGAAAATTTGTGGCAAGAGGTTCTGTTTTTTAGATGGGGTGGCCCAGTATTTATACGGGACAAAAAAATGACCGTTGCTGGTGGTGGTCCTGGCGGTCCCTTATATATAAGAGGGCCGCCAGTAGACTCCGCTCCCTTTTTTGTCCTTTTGTGGTGAATGTTGTATTTGTTATAGAACCTTCTATTTTAGGGGAAAATTTTGAATTTCAGATTTTTATGTTTTTAATAAAACATTTCTTTTAATGAATAAATATTTTGTTTTAATATTTTTATAAAAACACATTTGTAGAAATGTAAGGTTTAAGGAAAATATTTTCTTGATCACTAATCATGTTTAATGAGTTGTTTATCCATACCTTAAGTGATTAATCTTAGAAATAAAATTTTATGATTAGTAATTTATAAACGTTTAATTTTATCATAAACGTTTTCACATTTTTGTTATGATCAAAACATTGAGAGGTCGAAAAATATAAATAACGTTTTTAGACATTATTTGTATTAACACGACTGTTTCAACAATATGTAGTTACAGTATTCTGCGTAATTGAGCAAAGTCGCTTAGACTTCATACACAAAAATCATAATGACCTTCGTTCGGACTTCTTATCGGTATTGTATGATGCTGTTTCTAAAGGAGACCGTGAAGGAATAACAGCTGGCTCAAAGATCATGTAACCGTGTACCTTTATCGGAGGACCCCAGTATATGTACAGCCACTACCTCGATGCTCTTACAATCTGTCGATCTTTAGGAAACCCATAATTTTTCATCACCTTTACGTGTAATGTGATATTTCCTAAAATCAAACGTTATATGGCACAGTATCTGGAATTAACGCCAACTGATAGAGCAGATATCGTATGTAGAGTTTTTAAGAAAAACGTAAAAGACTTTCTTAGGTTTTTGAAGGAAGTAAAAACATTTGGCTACGTTTCTGCACGTATTATACATTAACATTTGTTTATAACTTATTGGTTTATTCTCTTATAAAATACACAAGTCATTAAAAGCTAACTTTGTTTATTTTTTACATGTGCAGTCTTATACACTATAGAGTTTCAAAAAAGGGGGTTTCCGCATTGTCATACGCTATTGTGGGTCGACTTGAAAAAACACTAAAGGACGCGCCACAGATTGATGAATACATCTCCGCAGAGATACCTGATCCTGTGCAGGATCCCAGAGGTTATAAAGTGGTGACGGAACTAATGATGCATGGACCCTGTGGTGCTGAAACTTAGGTGCGTCGTGTATGTAAAATGGGCCTTGCAACAATCATTTTCTAAAGTAGTACAATAAGAAAACATATTTTGACAGCAATGGTCACACGCAATATATAGAAGAAGAGATACAGGAGTTCATGTCATGAAGGGCGAATCGAAATTAGATAACTGCAATGTCATCCCATACAATTGAGCACTATGCCTAGCGTTTGAAGCTCACATAAATGTCGAATATTATGGCTGTAGTATGCTTATTAAATATCTCTTCAAGTATATTTCTAAAGGACCAGATCGCATACTAGCAAAAATCAGCAACTCAGAAGCGTCCACTTCCGCGGTTGGCACCACCAAGCAAATTGATGAAATCCGAAACTATGTAGATTGTCGCTTCATATGCCCATTTGAATCTTGCTGGAGAATCTTTGATTTTCCGATACACTGCCGAGAACCAGCGGTGCAAATTCTGAACGTTCACTTGGAGGATGTGCAACACATTAATTTTCAGGAAAGGGATAGGATTGACATCATAGTCAACATACCTGAAAATAAAAAAACAACTCTTACTGAATGGTTCTTCTACAACAATGAAAACACTGACGGTTGACACTTAACGTATCTAAATTTTCCTTCGGAGTTCGTGTGGTACCCGAATTCAAAACAATGGCGACGACGGCAGATCAGGACTAAGAAGTCACTCGGAAGACTGACCTACGTTCATCCAAGCTCAAGCGATCTCTTCTACTTCCGAATGTTATTGTGTCATCAGATTGGATGCAAATCACCTGATGAAGTAAGAACGGTTAACGTTCAGAAGCTGCCAACTTTCCGGGCTGCGTGTGAAGCTTTAGGTCTACTAGGAGACGACAAAGAATGGGACATAGCATTAGAAGAACCAACTGCTTCAGCGACATCAAAAGAAATCATAATCCTTTTCGCCCAAATCCTGATATATTGTGATGTAGCCGATCTTGTTAAGTTGTGGGCAAAACATTGGGAGGCGATGCAAGATGATATTCCGGTGAAAATATCAAAGGCAACAGGAATTCAAAACTACCATGTTAACATTGCTGAATTACAAGGATATATTTTATACGAGTTGGAAAAAAAATACTAAATGGTTTCGGGAAATCTGTGACAGACTTTGGGTCGCAATCTCCCCCACGGCATCTGCTTAAGGATCTCCAAAATAATCTGCTTATGGAAGAGAAAAACTACAAATGTGACCTTCTCAAACAAGATGCTGCTCAGTCAGTCCCAAAGTTGAACCGTGATCAAAAAACCATATATGATCTCATCATAGGTGCATCTTTGAGAAAACAACAAGAACTCCTATTCATCTACGGCCATGGTGGTACCGGCAAAACATTTCTTTGGAAAACAATTATAACCTCACTTCGGTCTGAAGGAAAGATTGTTTTGGCGGTCGCTTCTTCAAGCATCGCATCTCTACTTCTGCCGGTGGGACGCACATCTCACTCCAGATTTAAGCTCCCTCTGGAATTAACTAACGAATCTTTTTGCCACGCCAAAAATAAAAGTTAGTTAGGGAACTTATTAGTTGAAACGGATCTCATTATTTGGGATGAAGCTCCCATGAATGACAAACGTTGTTTCGAAACCCTAGACAAAACTCTCAGAGACCTGATGGATGCACCAAATGTTTTATTTAGACGAAAAACGATCATATTAAGAGGCGATTTTCGCCAAACGTTGCTAGTAAAAAAGGTGCTAAAAAAGAAGAACTAATCGCTGCTTCCATTGCCGAATCATACCTATGGTGGGACTTTAGAATTTGAACACTTAAAGAAAACATGCGCCTTTAAAGATCTGGTCTAACCAACGAGGAACGCAAGCATTTAGAAACTTTTGCTAAATGGCTTCTTGATGTGGCCGACAGCAAAATAGGGGAACCTAAAGAAGAAGAAGATCAAGACAGCTCCTAGATCACAATTCCACCTGAATATTCAGTCGACAACGACGAGACAAGTCTCTCAAGACTCATCAATTTCATCTATGACGGTACTAAGATACCAACTATAGGCTCTCTGCAAGAAAAAGAAATCATGTGTCCAAAGAACGCCACTGCAGATGATGTGAATGCTAAAATTCTATCCGACATTGAAGGTCAGAGCAAAATATATTTAAGCAACGACGAAGCGATTCCAATGGGCGGTGAAACAAGTAAAATGGAGTTTCTTTACCCAACAGAGTACTTAAACACCATCACATTCCCCGGATTCTCGCCTCATGAGTTAGAGCTAAAAGTGGGGTCGCCGATAATGCTGCTACACAATGTCAATTTGTCAGGAGGTTTATGCAACGGCACAAGAATGATTGTCCGATGTCTGATGTCGAAGTTGATCGAAGCACAGATTATCACAGGAACAAGAGTTGGCAAAAAAGTCTTTATACACAGAATTCCACTTACACACAAAGACCCCAACCTTTCCTTTACCTTCAAACGAACTCAATTCCCTGTAAAACTTTGTTACGCCATGACCATAAACAAAAGCCAAGGACAATCTCTTTCAAAAATCAAAATATACTTACCAGAACCAATTTTTAGCCACGAACAATTATACGTGGCTTTGTCTAGAGCAACTTCACCAGATGGGTTGAAAATTCTAATAAACCAATAGAACAATCACCTACATAATACCACAAGAAACATTTCTTACAAAGACTTTCTCAAAAACATTGAAAACACATGCTAACCACTCATGATATCATAAAGTGCCAGTAAAATAACATAGATGCTAACTGCTAAGCACTACAATGCCCCCTTAACACACATAGCGTTCAGCGTTTTAAAAACTTGAGTTATCACTTGCGAGAAAAGAACATTGTTAAAACACTCATACAAAAACTAAGCTGCTTAAATGATTATATTATTTAGTCCCTCACAAAAATATGCAATAAATTTTATAAATTATTTGCCTGTTCTTAGAAAGCATTTGTTTAGATACCTGCCTATAAATGTAATTTCCATCCCCTATGTTTAGAAATACTGTTGTTACTTTGTTGTTCTAACAAAATGACTTAATCCGCATTCGCATGCCACCAAGGAACATGTCGCATCACACTATTGCAGGTCTGAGAATCGGACAAGATAATTGCATCTTAGAAGTAAGAGTATACCGAAAATGGACCTTTAAGAATATTACTGACATGAAAGAATTGGCATTCTGCTGCATTCTAATAGATAAAGAGGTAACCACCCAAACTTAAAAAGAATCAACGTCAATACAGTCATTAACATGCTAACAAAGTTTTCGATGTTTACAGAACAACGCAATCCATGCGAACATGGACATCAACAATATAAACTACTTTAATCCACTGCTAAAACTCAATGCAGTTTATAGATTCTCACATTTCATCTGTGAGAAAACAAATCCATATCACCAGACATTGGAAAACCCAATAAGTTTGAAATTTGGAAAAATCACCACCTTTGAAGTTCTCACAGGCAAAGAATCTAAATTCTTGGAGCATCATTTTGAATTCATAGCATACAACTAGCTGGCATCAAGAGTTCCTTACCAAGATAAAAACTCAAAAATGATATATCCGATCTTAACATGTAACGAATTAAAAAATAGTTCATTTCAAATAAAATATATAACAACTACTAATTTTTTACACTTAACAGATTATCTAGGATGCATTCGCTCTACCAGTGACGTAACACTATTTGGAGATGCAAACACAGGCCAGAAGTACCTAAGGAAAGTAGAAATTGAAAACCTGGAGTAAGCAATCCTCTTGATCAAATGACCTTCACCACAAACTCATTCAACAATTTTCAACCATATACTTTACACAAAACTAACAAACACCATTATTTTCATACGGTGTAAATATTTTGGAGTTCACTATGTGGGACGAAGTTGCGAAGCAGTTTAATAAGCAAGAAATAGAAAAGCTTACACCACCAATCATCATTGCTGTCAGCTCTTGTCGAGTTACAAAATACAGAGGCACATCTCGCGACTCATACCACTTTACCAGAATTCTTATTTGCAATAATAACAACCAAATATATAAACACAGATGTGCAGTTAACAGCCACTCCTGCAACTTATTACTTTATAAACCCACGAACACCAGAGGCTGAGTATGCTTACACAGCATAAGGGCAATTCAAAATCTCAAAATTATAATATCCATGTCTATCCACACCATCTGCAACTTATATATACCAAAAATCAAATACAGGTTCAAAGAAAAATACAGTTGACGCCCCCTCTTCAGACATTAAAATATCGGTATGAAGACCCAGAACAAGAAAAAATGAGGAACATACAGACGTTGCAGACATTGCTACAACAAAATCCAACAAGCTACAAGGTTCGTAAACGAAAAATCTGAAAAATTAAGTTTAACAATCACATCTATCAACACCTGTACATCCCATGTTGTAGGGAGTACGCTTTACATGTGAAGCCATGATCACAAGCGTACGAGAAAATAGAGACTGGAAGTACGCATACTGTAGTCAATGTAGCAAAGGTTCAAAATAACTAAATGGCACTTACACCTCTGAAGACCACGAAAAACAAGACCCGGTAACTTACAAGTATGTCTAAAAAACAAAACACACCCACCCAACTACCATTACTTCTTCTATGTATTACTACATGAACAATAATAAACAACCAAAACATATAGGTACAACTTCAAAGCTACAGCCACTGATGAAACGTTCGTCTGCCTAATTTACGTATTATTCACACATGTCGGCCATAAAAAAATATACCACCCCTGCTCACAGCTAGCACAAAAGTATAAAGAAATAGGAGACCGACAGTTCCCCATCGAAATAGTGAACATCATCGGTAAAATACATATCTTTCATATCCGATTCACCCTTCCACAAAAAAGGGAGCAGGCGAATTTGTAGCCGAAGACATCCTAGATATCGAAACAACAGTTGAAACACACACCACAGGTAATAACAACTCCTAAAACACAAATCCGACTATAAAAATGACACACAACAATTAGATTATGTTGGCATACAAAGTCTACCAACTGTTTAGCACATCTAACTCATAAAGCTGCAGGTACTGGTACTATATTGGCTACAGGCTCAGCTACATCAAGCAAGGAATCAACAAGCATAGACAAAGGCGCATCAGGTACTCACTACCATTCTAACACTAGATTGTCCAAAACACAAGTAATAACCGCTGATAAAATACAAAGCTAACTACGCAATCACTCAAAACAAAAAAAGTTAGTTATGCCACTACAAACAGTTGAACAACCGTTTTACAAACTAAATTTTAATTATGAAGGCACTGTATTGGCCACACATCCAACTAAAGAACCCAACGAGCCAATCAATGAAGACAATCAAACACCAGGTACCCACTACTATTTTAATAATAAAGCATCAACATTTATTACATCAAATATCATACATAGAACTAACATAGACACACAGAAGACCATACGACAATAAATTTAAAACACACAACATAAAATACACATGAGCCCAGACCTATCTTACACAAAGGACATTATTCCTATAATCCAGACTTATATTACACCAAAGACACCATCTCCACACATCTAATACATGACAAACACACAGAACACATCAGGATTAAGAAGTCCAAGTTCCCCTTCAACTTCTTAATGAAAATGCCTTTTTCCTGAGCCCTCAGCTCAAACTCCCTTTTGAGTATTTGCAGCTTCATCAAGTTTGGAATATCTTTACCCTGAACCTGCTTCATAAACTCGACCATCTTATCCGGCACATGCTTTCCCGCCAGCATGTCCAGTTCATCAACAAACATCTCTCTTTCATCGACAATAGCAGTCACACGAGCACACAATGCATTTATCTCTCTTGCCAGTCTCAAATCCTCAGTGATTTCCCTACGATAGCGAAGTATAAACTACGGCTCCCAATCCGGTGTATTAATACTTCTACGTAGCTCATCACATATTGGTAGTGCTGCCATTGATTATGTTTTTCTTAGCTTTGAATGCAAAATACACTCACTCACCACCCTTTAAATAAACATTTTCCAAAATACACTAACCATAAAAAAACAACCCACATGCCTTTACTGTAAAACATTTGTCCCTATCCTCTTTCAATAAAAAGCAATTGACTATACAAACTCTTCAAAAGCTACTGATTTCACAGTGTTTTACTTATCTATGTTTGGCATTCATTTACTTATACTTATATGCATTTTCCATTCACTTAACTAAATACCAGAAACCAAACATACAATCACTAACAGAAATTAATCTACTACAAACACATAAATTTATTAAATAGTTAGAAAATCACAAAACACACTAACACCTTATTACAACAAGCATACGCACAAATACCATCACACTTATTTGACAACCATAAAATTACAAAACACATTAAAGCTTCTCGGTAAACTTCTCTTTCTCACAAGCCATTAGATCTGCATCCATCCGCAACTTACGTAACCTCTGCAGCCTCCTTTCATCCTTCCATAAAGCATCGTTTAGAAATTCAGCTGTCTTAACCACCGCATCGACACCCGACACAACCTCCAACTCCTTAATAAAATATGCCCTTTCATTATATGCAACTTCCATCTCCTGAAGCAAGACGCCCATGCGTCTTGCAAATTCACTATCCTCCTCTGTAGCATTTCGACAATATAACGCCATTATATCCGCCCACTCCTAACCACCAACACGCTCTTTCAATGCCGCACACTTCGCCGACGACGTCATTACTTGCTATCTTCACAAAACACAAGCACACCTCTCTTAGAATTAAAACTCAATAAATACACACAATGAAATACAATTTTACAATCTACAATCTGTCTAAACTAACATCTGTCACATTAAACATGCCTACCAAGTGTAAATAAAAAGATGACACATTTACAAGCTTTTATTACTTATTGAAAACAACACATAATGCCAATATCTATCTAAAGCAACATCTGTCATGTCAATTGTACACAACAATTATAAATAAAGAAAAAGCACACATTTACTTGATTTTGTTTCTTAGCGCTTTGAATCAGTAAAAAGGAAACAACATACTCCATGTGCATATCTATCAGAGATATAAAACACATCATTCCACTTCTAGCTAAGTTTAGTATCATGGAATTCAAACCACATATAGCAATACTCCAAAACAACACAATCTTTCAAAAAAACAAAACCTGCTTAGAATCAAAACACCACTACTAAAATACACCATTGTTTGTCATACTATGCATCCACTTGCTACTGTTTCTCACTATTTATGTAAACAGTCATCTCCTCCATAACAATACAGATAAAGATAAACAGGCAACTAGGACCATGTGAGCCTGCATAATGCATACAAAATCCAAATATTCCTAACTGAGATAATTTTTCAAAAAGAAAGATTCTTCAGAAAAATCACACACAAGCTGCATTTTATTTCTAAATTCAATGACTACAACTGTGAACCTAATCCTGCTTACAACATGCCTCCAACTAAGAAAAATAATTATCTTTTCTAGGTTTTGCTAACTCTAAAACATACTTCTTACAGGAACACCGAAACACGACATCATAAAAGACATCGCAGAGACAATCGTCTCAACTATACCCCACCAGATGTCCGAGATACAGCCAGCAGAAAAAGATAGTTCAGCAGGCATGACAACAGCATGCCCAAAGCCCGCTACTGCAAAAGGTCTCTCCACACAGACCTATCATTAGAAGCTAAAAAAAGGAGACTAAAACGTTTAATATGGAAGAAAACAATGTCTGGGTTGAACTGTTTCCTGCATTATGGTAAATCAGTCGTATGACGAAACTTAGTATAAGGCAGTACGGCAAAAAAGCAACGTCTAGCTTAAATTGCTTACAGCATTTTGATGCATATTTTGTGTTCGTCCAGGTTAAAATGTTTATGGTAAAACTTTTACTTCACTTTAGCTTACTCAAGTGAAGTTGCACTTTGGTACATGGTCTGTAATAATCAACTTACTCAAGTGAAGTTACACTTTAGTACATAGTCTGTAATAATCTAGATACTTAGCTTACTCATTCTACATATTATACGTATCGACGCAACGCAGTTTAGCCCCGCGCTTCGTAGCGAAGCACGGGCTAAAATCCTAGTTAGATTTAAAAATGACGTGAACTGCTAGACAGGTTGAAATTTAACTGAATTACTTTATAAAAAATTAATGAATGATTAAAGAAGCTTAAATGAGCATTTTATGATAAATAAATTAGATGTCTAAAATACCCTTATTAACTAAATGATAAAATTTTACACTTTTAACCCTTTCTATTCTTTAATAAACTTTTTATTTGATCCAAACTATATATATATATATATATATAGAGTTAGGATCAAATAAGAAGTTTTCTTAAAATAAAAAAGATAAGAAGTAACTATAATCGCATATCCGAGATGCACCGACTTAAATTAGATGCATCTCTATAATCTTAGATGCATTATAATGCATCATAATGTGTTTTCTAGCTTTTAATTAGATGCATATACGTATATTAGATGCATTTCATGATTTCTCTTGTTTTTTGTTCCTCTACATGTGCCAAAATCATGAAAATCAATTTGCACCATCTACACATCAAATTAACTTTCGAAACTCGACATTTGCGATCTAAATGAATAAAATGCATCTAATGCAATCGTCGCAATCTCAAATTGTGTTGTTTTAGTCCACTTCCAGTCCAATTTCTTATTTTAATTTCTTCTCACAAGATCCCTACGTTTTAGTCACTTCTCACCATTTCTTATTTTAATTTACTTCTCACTAGATCCCTACTATATATATATATATATATATATATATCAACGAGTAAACCTAAATTGGGTTATTTTATGTTTAAATCTTATCATACACCACTGATTAAATATTTTGGTCCAATATATTCATTTATCTTGTGAAAACAATGAGTAGCATTTCAACTTTGAACCAACGCTATTAAGATTAATATCCTACTATGGATAGCTTTTATCTTTGCAAGATCAAAATTCGAACATCATATTGAGATCGTAAGATCCTACGTAATTTGAAAGATCCTACTTAAATTTTAAAATGTCTTATATGTCTATTAATTCGTCTTCAAAACTGATTGTATAACAAATTAGCGAAGAAGGAATAGAACTTCTAACAATTATAACAATGAGAAACTACAAATTAAATCGGTGATTAAGAAGCTGGACCTTTTATTATTTAATTCCATATATTTTACTCTTTAAAACACTTATACTTGACCACACCTGATTTATTGTTTTACTTAAAAAAAAAATTATTTAGTTGATTAGTTAGTTAATTTAATTTAGGGAAGTGGGATTGAATCGGATTTAGATCTTACGATCCTACAGTAAGATCGGGATATATTCTATTTAAAACATATCAAAGATTGACTTGCTTTTGCTTAGTAGAATCATAAAATCGAAAGATCTTAAGAGCTAGATCAATATCTTAACACGTATGAACGTAAAAAAAACTTAGAAACCCATGTTTTTATCTCTCGTCTTGCTTCCATTTTACTCTTGTGTTTTATACAGCTATTGGACCACTAAAGCAGCAATAATAGTGCTTAATTAAACAAAACAAAAAGAATGATGGTTGTTTCTAAGTTCTAACCTCGTTTTTGTGCTAAAGTATACGTAGATAAGATGTGAGTTACAAAGTGGGTTAATTTTCTAGTAAACATGAACGTTACTTTTTGAACTAGATAACAAATTATAGTTGAATTAGATTCCAATGTCGATTAGTCATATAACAATGTTTAATTGTTGAATAAGGAGATCGGTTATTTTAAGTTCATAGGAAAAAGAAACATATTATTATTTACTAGTAAATGTTATAGTATTTATTTGCTAAACTTTTGACTTATTAATTGTTCAACTCTGTGAATATAAAGTATTGAACATAAACAAAAACATCCATGTAACCAATTGTTAGTAACAATTACAAACACCTTAGTAATCATAGATCTCATCCCCAATGTCTCTATTGATATCATTGTCAATTTCAGCCAGAGACACAATGGGCCTGACATATACTCCAATAGCTTGCACTGATGATTTGTTAACACTACCATGAAAACCTCCGAAAGAAGACTTTGGTCCAAAATTATACTTAAATTTATCAACCGCATAAGTTTTATCATTAGAGCAAGGGCATCTAAAGGGTCCATATTTGCGCTTGTTAGAGCCAAATGAAATGGAGACCAATCCTTCATAGTTATACTCACCACTTACTGAAACTAAGAACTCTGATGGGTAATTAAACGTCACGTGCATTTTAATCTTCCAATAGTTAAAAACCTTGCATAATACTTTAATAATGGTCATACTATTTTCTCGATCAGAAAAGGGGACGAACAAGCAAAATTAAAAAGCGTGAAAAGTTAGCATGTATACACTTACAATATCAAAATTCAGACCACTGTGGTTTCCATAAATTTCAGAATGACGCACATTCTGTTTTTCAACATATGCAAACTGGATTGATTTGCTAACATCTTCTTCATGTGAAATTAGAATTTTCACTACTTTAGATTTGCCACCTTCATCCCATAACTTTCCTTTCATTTTCCTTGGACCCAATTCCAACATTTTTTCCCATTTTGACTGGGAAATAAAGATGGTTCAAGTTTGGAATTTATAATACTACAAATTAGGAAACTGTTGCCATTGTTAAGCTGGTATTTCGATCAAACAATATATAGATGCATATGTCATCCGTTAAAGGAGATGGAAGATTAAAAGATTATATTAACTGCTGGTTAAATTGTAATTAAAAAAGTAAGTAAGTAAGTAACTCCCAATACCGTCTTCCACGGGTTATGGGTCCCAATACCGTCTTCCATAGTGTACGGGGGAGGTTGAGACATAGACAACCCTACCCCTACCAAAGTTAATATAAAAGATTATATTAACTGCTGGTTAAATTGTACTTAAGTACTCGTTTAAAAGGTAATTAAGTCCTAATGGGAATATTAATCCATAGATAATTAGATGGTAGCATTTAAGACTCAAGGGCTTCTGCACCAAAATATGATATTTTTAAAGCCTTGCCAGTTGACCTTGACACACAGATACCAAAATTTGAACCTACAAAAGAGATACACTGAGCGTATAAAGTCACGCTCGAGGTAAGATAGAGCGTTGAGAAATGTACATGCTACACACTCTGGTAGCAATAAAAACAGAAATATAAATGAATTAAAGACTAGCGTGTTGCTAGAGAAAGCAAATTACAAAAGGTGGGATATAGTGTTTCATGGATTACTAAACTACTTTGTCCACTGTAGAGAAACTTTCCTATTCCTGCTCAAAAAATCCTAATGAAATATGAAAATTTTGCTCTGATTCTGATTAGAACCTAGACATAAAATACACAAAAGGATTATAACCGTGACCAAATATTGATTTTGCAGTTACCCTTATAGTAATAAAGTATCACAAACATAAAGCAACCAATTCACTTATGTAGGGGGCAAGGAATAGATAACCAGCGGCCCCAAAGGATGGCTTAGTCGTTAAGTTGGTGGTTCCTGTTTATTACTAGTATTATTTTGTTAAATTCTTTTTGTATCTGAAAGCAAATTGCATAAATGTTCTTCAAGTTATATTAGTGTATCTCTTATTTTTGGTATGAAATATATATGTGAAAGAGCAATGTTATGTATTGTTGATAATCCATTTAATAAATACTTAGCCGTTACATATAAAGTTGAGATTAACATAAACCCAAAATTTAGCATAGACCCAATGAACCAATCCTAACCACTCATTTTTTCATCAAAATAATAAAAACTCACTTTCCACCTCTTTTTTAAAAATAAAATATCTTGTAAACGGTAAATCATCAAACGACAAAAAATACACCATCGCGACGAGTATTTTTTTTTATCTTTCAGTGGACATCCACTTCGATATACTTTCGAAAAACTTTTTTTTTGATTTTTTTTTCAGTCACGTATGAAAAAATCACATGTGATTTGTGATACAAATCACATGTGATTTCATAAAATCACATCGATTTCGTAAAATCACATCCGATTTCATAAAATCACATGTGATTTGTGGATACAAATCACATGTGATTTTTTCTAGACGTATCTAAAAAAATTTGAAAAATTTTTCGTCGAAAGTATATAGAAGTGCCCCTCTATAGAAAGATGATTTAATTCTCGTCGCGATGATATGTTTTGTTTTGCGTAACGATTAACGGTTTGTGAGATATTTAATTTTTTTTAAAAGGTGAAAAGTGGGTTTTTATTCTCTTGATTAAAAAATGAGTGGCTATGATTGGTTCATTGGGTATATGCTAAATTTTGGGACTATGTTGAACTTTTTCCGTTACATATATATGTGATGACAAAGCCTATATATTGCGTGTATACAATCTTGTTGTCAAATTTATATCTAGCTAGTAGAGAAAGTCTAGTTAGATCCATATAGCATTTCTATTGCATAATTAATTAACGAAAACTATATTTTTATATCTATTTTTAGGTAACCATGATTTTGTCTTTTTTGTTGGACTAATCCAAGGGATTTGAGCCCACTACCATACATACAAATGATAAGTAGCAAAACAATCTTTATAGTGGACAATTAGGAATTGACTTGAAATTTCCAGAAATTAACTAGGATCTATCAAAATGAAGAGTCAAGATCGAAGGAATGATTTCAATTAATCTGTTGTAGCTGAATGTTAACTAGATTATAAGTAGTTGGAATGGAGGAGAAAGAAAATTACAATTTAAGACTAAGTTGCTAATGAGCTAATAACAACTATTTAAAAGAAACGTTGGCGGGAAAAACAGTTAGAGGCATTTATGTGAAAGGACACATGCACCTCACATGTCTGGATTTTAACCAAACCTGTACACCTCACGTGTCACACAGTAACTCTAACTATGCACTTGACAATCCTTCCCCCTTAAAAATTTATTGTCCTCAAGAACTTAGATTAAACTTAAAGAATTTTGCAACCAATTTCCTTAAGTCTTCCCAGCTAGCATCATCAACTGTGCCATTGGCCCACTTCACTAAACCATACACCACCATCTTGTTGTTTTTCTTAACCATCTTCCTAGCCAACAATTTAATTGGCTGAACTAGGAGTGAACCCTCAATATCACATTGTGGCAACGCTATCAAATCAGCATTCAAGGGTAGACCTGTATACCTTTTTAGTTGTGACACATGAAACACATTGTGTATCTGAGCTTGTGCATGTAGCTTTAACTTGTAAGCAACTTATCCTATCTTAGCACTTACTTCAAAAGGCCCATAAAACTTCTTAGAGAACTTGTTTTGCTAACCCATCCTTATAGTTACTTGTCTATGAGGCTGTAGCTACAAAAATACCATGTCCCCTATATCAAATTCCCTTTCAGTCCTTGATTTATCAGCTTGTTACTTCATTCTATTTGTGACCACTACAAATGGAACTTAAGTACCATAATTGCTTCTTCCTTAGCCAGTAGTGTCCTATCCACTACATTAATTTTACTAAGTCCTCCCATATATGGCACATGAATAGGAGTCGTCTGGCCATACACCACTTCAAAAGGTGTTGTATTAATGGAAGTGTGAAAGTTGGTATTATACCATAACTTAACCAATGGCAGCCATTTAAACCATTTCTTAGGTTTTTCACGAGTCATGCATCTTAGGTAGCCTTCTAGACATCTATTTACCAACTCAGTATGTCCATCTGTTTGTAGGTGGTAAGTTGTTGACATATGGAGTTTGACTTTTAAGGCTCTAAATAACTCCTTCTAAAAAGCACTGACAAAGATCTTGTCTCTATCTAATACAATGGACTTAGGCATACCATGTAACTTGTACACTGAATCCAAGAATACTTGAGCAATTTGGGTTGCATTGAATGGATGTGACAAGCCAATGAAATGTGCATATTTGCTTATGTTGATAAAATATAATACCTAAAAACATTAATAATATTTTTTCACATCTTTACGTTTTGATAATCACAAAATATAAAA
>BQNB010138206.1:2907-17741 GCA_026074375.1 Tanacetum coccineum | reverse complement strand
AGTTCTAGTATGGGGTTATAAGCCTTAGACTAGGAAACATTGAGGACAATGTTTAGTTTTAGTATGGGGTAGTATATCTTCGATATGATCTTACCTACCTTTGCCCGTTGTTCTCACGTACCCCGTTTTCCCACAAAAATTTTAAAAAAATAAAAAAAATTAAAAATTTTCAAAAATAAAATAAGTGTTTTGTCACAATTTTGACTTTCCTACTGGGTAGAATAAGAATAAATTTTGATCCGATCGAGCGTGTTGAGCTCTAGCTTGTTTCTTAACATTTAGGCTAAGCGTTCGCGGAAATTCGCGAAGAACGAAAAATGATAGAGTTGATTATGAGTTGGATGCTAAACAAGGATTAGTTGGAAATCTTAAGAGCTCATGTATGTAATTTGTGGCCTTTTCTCCCATAAGCTCTTAACCGGATTAATATACGTGCTATTTTTGGAAATTAAACTTAAATCAACAATTTTTATGTAGTGTATAGCAAAAAATTTTAGTCTTAGTTTAAATTTATACTTGAATTTTTCAAAAAGAAGTCTTCTCTATTATTAATTTTTTTTATGAAAAATGATATAATAAAGAATAATTATAAACTGTGGGCTGATAAAAGTTTGATGTATCTTGCCGGCTCACAACCGATGTTACAGCCTTCTAAAGAAAGCCCATAGTAAGAATAAAAATCCGAGACTGATAAAAGTTTGCTGCATCTTGCCGGCTCACAACCGATGTTGCAGCCTTCTAAAAGGTCGAGGGTTACAATTGCATAAATGTTATGTTTAATATTAAGTTTGAATTAATAAATAGATCTCTTTTTGTTAAATTTAAATATGCTTTTGAACTTTGACTATTCTATTTTATAAGCTATGTGTATACGAGAAACCTAAGAGTTTTTGAAACCTAAGGTCCGTGAGTCCCGATACTAGTCTCTGTGGGGTGTCAAAAGCCTGGTCACTTAACCGCAAGGTTGGGATGTGCCGAGACGAAAGTCGCTACATGGGATGATCTCGCCTTCAAAATCATTATTCTCGGGTGGAACGTGAAGCATAGAATTTTGCAAAACATTGATCCAAAGTTGAAATTCAAAATAGCACATACACCTAAGATATAATAATTGTCGGGAGTGAAAAGTTCACAAGTTGCAAATATGAGTAGTGTTAGCATCTTAACTCATAATTAGCGGTGATTTCATTTTAAGCTTGGTTTGGAATAAGTGAAAAGTCGGGGACGATGAATTTATCCTTTTTGGGGCATTCTCGGATCGAAATGCATCTTGTTCTATGATCCCTAAACGTTATAAAATAACGAAAGTCAAATAAGTTAGTTAGTTGCTTAATATGAAAAGTACAAAAAAGGGGGAAATACAAAAAAAAATATGTGTAGGAATAAGAGTATATATTTAAAAATGGTAAAGACGGGGCTTTTCAAAACTTATGAGTCTTTACTTCCCCTCGACAAACACTTAGCTACTTTTCGAGGTTATTAGTCGAGGGGGATCGAGATTCTTAGTTTTCTAAGTGCTTACTTCATAGCATTGCGTGAGGACACGGCAATGTCTTAGTATGGGGGATTTTGGTATGCGTTTAATTACACATACCTTTCACCATTAAAATCGGACTTAAATGACCCAAAACGTACCAAAAATACATTGTATTTGTATGTTTTCACTTATATTGTGCAGGAAACGGATATCCGACAAAAGGACAAAAAATCAAGCAAAAACAGACAAAACCGAGCACGGAATGGAAAAGCATGGAAAAGACAAAGTCAAATCGAAGCCAAAGTCAACAAAAGTCAAAGTCAACCCCGACAAAGTCAAAGCCAAGAAGTCATCAAGTCAAAGAAAATACAACTTTAGGGACCAAATTTGCCAAATCCTAAAGTTGTATAACAAGGATAAATACTACAAGGACTGAAGTTGTAATCATGCCATATATAACTTTAGGGGGCCATTTCTGCCAAACCCCTAAAGTTATATAACAAAAGGACCATGCATGTAATGGCTCATATAACAATTGGGGACCAAACCTGCCAAATCACCAAAATATATACACCACATGGACTCAAGTTGCAATTTGACTTATAACTTTGAGGGGCCAATCATGTCACTTTCCAAAACTCTCACCCCTGACAACACACACACCTGTTATAACCATTTTTCCCGCCCAAACCAACCTCCACTGTTCACGCTTCCCTGTCCCCCCTCCTCGACCACTGTTCATAACCAGCCAAAAACCCATTATACCACCCTTCCCCACCCCCACATGGCCTCTTGCCACCATGGCAATCCCTAATCACCTCATTGGACAACAAAGATCAAGGGTGTAGATCATTCACCTTGGGCTCAAAGGCAATTTAATGGCTAAGATGAACTTGGGGCTTACTCTCACACAACAAACACACCCTAGTTTTTGTCTCAACAAAGAAACACAACCAAGAAGAAGACAAAAGACCAAGAGGCCAAGACCCTAGAACCGTTTTTCTATATAAGAGGCTCTTTTGTAAGCCATTTGGGCATCTAGCTTTGAACTTAAGATATTTTTTAGTTTTCCTTAGTTTTAATTCAGTGTTATTGTAATTTTACTTTGTAAGGTTTTAAGATTAATGAAATTCAAAGTTTGGTTCAAAATTCTGTTTTTCAAGTTTTAAGTCCATTTTATGTTTTAAAAAGCTCACCTTAAGCTCTTATAAGCTCTCATTTAAGCCACTTTATAACCGGCTTTTATAAAAATTTACTTAGAAAGATAAACTGTTAAGAAAAAATAAAAAAATAAAAATTCTCCCCTCAAAAATACCACAGCTGAATATTTGGATGATAAGCCAAAAAGGGATGGGCTTATGGACTCTCACTAGCTTGTTTTATACAAGCTAGAGCTTGTAGACTCTTTATTTAACCCTATTTAGAGCAAGGGTTTGGTAAGTGCACTTTTTAAATTTTTGTTACTGTAGTCAATGGCTTATATAAGCTTATCTCTGCTTATTTTCTGCTTATTTATGTTTATTTGTGATGTTGATTGCTTATTTATGCCTGCTTATAGCTTAAATATCATTAGTTTAAGTTTTCTTAAAATTTGTCTATTTTAGCTTAAAAAGTAGCATAACCTGTTCTAGCTTGTTTAAGTGCTTATTGCTTGTTGAAATTTGCTTAAAATTGTTTGTTTAACTTATTTAACATCTGGTTTTTAAAAGTTATAGCTTAATTCACCCTTAATCAAATTTTTATTTGAAAACTGTCATTTAAAAGAAGTGTTTAAGCACAATTATTAAAACGGGTAAAATTGGTTTTTAAAATATGTTTTGGGTCCATTTGGCCAACTTTGTCAGGGATTTTTTAAGTCTTAATAACTGTTTTTTTACTAAGTTTTTTAGTTTAAATGTTTGATTTTAAGCTTTTTCTATAAGTGGTATAAAACTGTTGGACTCAAAACAATTTTTATAAAGCTTATTGGCTTAAGCATGTTTAGCTGCTTACTTTTGTGTTTTTTCATGCCATGTTTTAGGTGTCAAAATTGAGTACTAAAGTTTCCCTTTTGGTTAGCTTGGTTTGACTCAAAAATGTCAACTCTTTTCATGAGTCATTTTTTTAGTCAAAAAGTTAAATTTCATATCCAGAATACAAATAGTAAAAGTAGTTTTGTAGCTATGAAAATGTGTGCACAAGTTCATTAGAAGCTTCACTCCATCTGTTTTTAGCTAACTTTTCATTTTAAGCTTATTGGTAGCGTATTTAATAAGCCTACGTTTGTCCCTTTAAAACTGTCAACTAGTGCCCTGTGGTGCACAAAGCCCTTTTCAGCAGCCCTTCTTTTTTTAGTGCTTATTTTGGCTTCAAGTTTTAATCTTATGATTTTTTATGGATCCTATAAGCTACTCTTACAGCTCCTATAAGCAGAAAGCCCCCCAAAAAAAAAAAACCCAAAAAAGCCCCAAACCCCCCCACTTTAAGGCGTTAAATAAGCCCTAAAGGTGCCCCTTTGGCCTGTTTGTCTGCCAATCTTGTGCTTATAGCTTATTTGCCTTTTATGGCTTATCTATCTGTGGGTGTTAGCTTATATTAGTTTGTCCTGCATTTAATAGGTCAGTTTCCCATTCTCCCTTAGCTTATTTTGTCCTTTAAGTAGCTATGAGTTAAAGCACTTCTCTTTTGCCTTAGTTAATATATTAAGTCTGCTACTTGTTAATTGCTTATTGTATTATATGCTTATTGAATTAGCTTATTTAGGTTTAGTTATAAGCTATAAGGTTTTGTCAAAGCTGTTCTAGCTTATTTGGTATTGTTTTAAGCTTATTTGCTTCTTAGTATAAAATTTTAAGTGTTTTTACCATTTCTAGCTTTTATGCCTATTCTAGCTTATTTTCCTTGCTTATTTTTGGTTGCATTGGCTTATTGGGATTAGAGAACTATATGTTTTTGCTTATCCTTGATTAGCTCAGCTTATTTGCCCTCTATTTAGTTAACAGTTAAGCATTTTGTAGTCTTAGTGTAAATTAGCAAACTGCCATCTTATTTAGCTTATTTCGTGCTTATTTGTTAGTTATAAATTTTTTGTCTTTTTTAAAGTTGCTTATTTTCAGATTATTTAAAAAGTTGTAAAAAAAATGAGAAACAAAAACGTTGGGATTAGGGGAGGCCCCAAGTGAGCAAGACTCGAACTTGGGACGCATCAACCCCACAACCAACGCTTTATAGATACACACTCACTACCAGATGCTACAATAGCCATCGGTAGTGAGTTGTAGAATTTTTAAATTTATATAAAAGGCCTTTTACCCCATTAAGCCCGTAAGCTGTTTTCAGCTTATTTCGGCTTATTTATAAGCCCACTTTTCTAGCTCTTATTTTTCATAGAACCAGCTTACCTTAATCCACTTTTTTGTATTTTTTCACATTTTTCCAATATTGTTTACTATTTTTTATCATTTATTTTCTTTAAAACAGTTTTTTAATCATTAAAAATTAAATAAAAATCAAAAAAATATTTTTCTTTTTTAGAAAATTTTATTTTGTCATATTACACTTAGGAAAAATAGAAAAACTTTCGTAAGGTCATTTTTGCAAAATTTCGTTTTTTAAAGAGCGGGATTCGTTCCCGTGCTCGTTTTTCGTATTTTCTAGCTCAATTTAGCTCCGTTTTCGTTCTAGTTTTCTTTAAACTTCCTTTTTAGTCAATTTAAGTCCATTAAAAGTGAAAAAATCAATTTAGGCTTAATTTTGAAAAATTAGGGTTTTTAGTGTGTCGTTTTAGCTTCCCGTTTCCATTTTTAGTATAATTTGTGTAATTTTCTCGTTTTTAGTGTAGATTGCTTTATTTTTCCCGTAGATTTAGAAATCCAATCCAAATCTTGTTCTATTCAATCATCAAATGTCAATCCAACTCTCGACTTTCCAATTCACTCTTCGTTGGGGATAAACGACCCGGGAATATTCTATACTACTTCCGGTTTCATTGATTTTCTTGATAATTATCCTTATTATATATTTATAAGTATTATATATTTATTTATATAAAAAGGGTTAATTAACTTGAAACCAATCAATTTTTGGCGCCGCTGCCGGGGAGGAGTGAAAGCGTTTGTCGTTTCGAAGTTTGATTATTTGTGCTTGAAGATTGTGAATATTTACTTTTTATTATTATAAAAATCTAAAAAAAAACCAAAAAGATAAAAACATTGTCTTTAATTATCAATAAAAATCACAAGTTGGTAAAAGAACACCAACATATAATACTTTCAACTGAAGTATTATCCATTAATAAGTTCCCGAACCAAAGAATCAAAAACTTACCTTTTGTGTCACTTGCGAGGTACGGTTCACCTTTGAAAGATAAACAAACTCAAAGAGGGGTATAAGGCGGGTTGTTCCTAGGAACTACGACCCTAAAGGAAAAAGGTTTTTAATAGCTTCGCGCTTTCCTATTCCTCCGCTCTTCCTTTGTTCGTTTTTTTTCTTTTCGAAGAGTTACCGAGAAGCTTGTTGATTATTAGGTTTAAGTTGTCTTATTTCGTTGTCCGTTATTAAAATAAATTGTGAATTCATTTTTGATAAACCAAAAAGAACAAAAAAATTAGTGTAAATTTTCTTTTTATATTTTAGTGCATGCGCACTCGTTCTCAATCCCGTAATCTTAACCGTCAACAACAAGCCCCACCGGCTTTTGTTGAACCATTTAATCTTGAAGAACCAATTGAAAATCCAGCTCCTCCCGTAGTTACGATGGACGATAATCGTACTATGGCTCAATTGCTCGAAGCACCCACCGAGGGTTACGAGGATGCCATCGTTGTGCCCGAGATCACCGCGGACAACTTTGAGCTTAAGCACGGTTTGCTTACCCTCGTTCAAAACAAGCAATTCTTTGGACATGACAAAGAAGACCCTCATGCTCACATCCGTTATTTCAACAAGATCACTTCTACGATGAAGTTCTCGAACGTCCCGAGTACGTCGGTAAAGCTTATGCTTTTCCTATTTTCCCTCGAGGGGGCCGCCCGGATTTGGCTTGAGAAAGAACCCCCTCGATCGATTCTAACATGGGATGATCTTGTTTCAAAATTCATCAACAAATTCTTCCCTCCTTCTAAAACAACAAATCTTCGAAATGAAATCACGAGATTTCAACAAAGATTTGATGAGACGTTTTATGAGGCATGGGACCGATTCAACGATCTTCTTCGGGCATGTCCACATCATGGATTTTCAGAATTGCATCATTCGATACTTCTACAATGCCTTGAACTCTAATATCAAGAATTTGTGTTAAATTCCGCCGCGGGTGGTAACTTTTTGGATAAAATGCCCCGTGATTGCCTAAGAATCATTGAAAGCAAATCCAAAGTTCGTAATTCACGTAACAAACCGGTTGTTGCAAAAGTGAGTTCGAGCTCTTCTACCCCCGGTATTTCTCCCGATGTTGCTGAATTGAAAGATATGGTGAAAGCTTTACTTCTTGATAAAAAAATCCCAAGCTCCCACTCCCACTGATCCCGTGATAACGTAAGAAAAGTTGTATTACTTGTGGTGTACTCATTCGTATCGAAAAATGACCCCGACCACAATGGCAACGTTTATCGTGACAATATTCAAGAGTACGTCTCTCAAGCCGCCGCAGCTAACTACAACCAAGGAAATACCGGTTATCGAGCCCCGATTGCTAATCAAATTCGACCTCCCGGTTTTCCTCCCGTTCAAAACAATCAAGGAACTAATCAAAACCGTTACAACCAAGGAAATAATTTCAACCAAAATCGGGGAAACAATTACAACCAAAGACAAATTTATCAACCCCCGGTAAATCAACCTCCAGTTCACCAAGCTCCACCTTACCAAGCTCCGGCTCCTCAAACACAAGGTGTGACAAAGACCGATTTTGAAAGCTACGTCAAAGCCAATGATGCGGTCATGAGAAACATGCAAGACCAAAATCAAAACTTGCAAAATCAAATGACCAATTTAACGGACATGCTTTCCAAATTCGTGAATGCCAATACCGCTTCATCTTCGGGTACGGGTACTCTCCCAAGTAACACCGTTACTAACCCGAAGGAGGATTTGAAAGGTATTACAATCCAAAGCGGTGTTGCTTATCAAGGACCCATGATTCCTATTACTTCTTCTTCTCCTAAAGTAGTGTAACGTGAAACCAAGGTGACAAAGGACACGGTGCCTCCTACTAATAACAAAAGCACCAAAGAAGTTAAACCACAGGTGTCCAAGTCAAAAATCATGAAACCAATCTCTGAAGCCCCGTTGATTGCTCCCGTTAGTACTTTTCCGATGCCTAAAAAAACCCCCCGGAAAAAAAAAAAAAGAAAAAAAATTTCAATTCCATATCCGTCGAGAAGAAATGATGAAAGGAACCGTGAAAAAGCTAACGACCAAATTGAGAAATTCTACAAAATCTTTCAAGATATGAGTATCTCGAATCGCTTCAATAGATGCCGTATTCTTATGCCTAAATTTGCCTCGACTCTTAAAGCCTTAATCAGAAACAAAGAAAAATTAAGTGAAATGGCTAGAACTTCATTGAATGAGCATTGCTCGGCGGTCATCCTAAACAAGTTACCTAAAAAACTTGGGGACCCCGGCAAGTTCCTCATTCCGTGTGATTTTCCTAGAATGAATGAGTGCTTAGCCTTGGCCGATCTTGGCGCTAGCATAAATCTCATGCCATTATCCGTGTGGAAAAAGCTCTCTCTTCCGGAACTTACTCCAACTTGTATGACTCTTGAACTTGCTGACCATTCGATCACTCATCCGATCAGTATCGCCGAAGATGTCTTCGTAAAAGTTGGTGTGTTCCATTTCCCGGCCGACTTTGTAGTCGTAGACTTTGATGCCGATCCTCGAGTCCCTCTAATTCTTGGGAGATCCTTCTTAAAGATCGGACGTGCTTTGATTGATGTGTACGAAGGTGAATTAACTCTTCGTGTTGGCAATAAGGCCATTACTTTCAATCTTGATCAAACTTCGAGATACTCGGCTAATTACAATGATATGTCGGCAAACCGAATCGATGTCATTGAAATGGCCTGTGAAGAGTATTCTCAAGAAGTTCTTGGTTTCTCTAATGTGATCTCGAGTGGCAATCCCACTCCTTATTATGATCCAATCGTTTCTACTTCTTCTCCGACTCTAACTCCCTTCGGGGACAGTGATTTTCTCCTTTTTGAGGAAGCCGACTCTTTTCTTGCTCTAGAGGATGATCCGACTTCACCGGAAGTTGATCCAACTTATTATGACCCGGAGGGGGATATTCTTCTTCTTGAAGCAATTCTTAATAGTGATCCATCACCACCCCCTCCCAATCAAGGAAATTATTTTTTAGAAATTCAAAAAGATCTTAAAATTTGTGAAGCTAAAAATGAAAGATCTTCAGTTAATGAGCCTCCCGAGGTTGAACTCCAAGGACCTTGCACTCATATAGAATATGCTTTTAGGGAATGGTTAAACGACAATGTTTCCCCATCATAATTGCGAAAGATTAAAAGAATGAGGAAAAGGCGCTCTGATCGAGTTCTAAAGTCCCACAATATGAGCATTGGCTTGGAACCTCTCAGATATCAAGGGTATTGACCCGAGTTTTTGTTCTCACAAAATTCTCATGGAAGAGGACTACGAACCAACGGTTCAGCATCAAAGACGGGTAAATCTGAAAATCTATGACGTCATCAAAAAAGAGGTTGAAAGACTTCTTGACGCCGGATTAATTTATCCGAATCCTCTGACAGTCCATGGTAAGCCCGGTGCACTGTGAACAAAGAAGGGTGGCATGACCGTCCGCAAAATTAAGAAAATGATTTAATACCGACAACGATGGTCACGGAGGGTAGAGAGTGTGTATTGACTATAGAAAGTTGAATGAATCTACCCGAAAGGACCACTTTTCGTTGCCCTTTATGGATCAAATGCTCGAAGGACTCGCGGGAAATCAATACTATGTTCCTCATGGCTTTCTCGGTATTTCAGATTCCTATAAGACCCGAAGGACCAAGAAAAGGACAACATATCACTTGTCCAAATGGGGGCAAAAAAAAACCCGTTTTCGCCTAACGACGCATGCCTTTTGGGCTATGCAAATGCACCTGGCAAACTACAACGTATATGATGGCAATCTTCCATGACATGATTGAAAAGACAATGGATGTTTATGGATGAACTACCTCAGATCTTCGGGATTCTTTCTTCTCCCATGCCTATCCCATTTGGAAAAAATGTTAAAACTGTGTGAAGACACCAATTTGGTCCTAAACTGGGAGAAAAGCCATTTTATGGTGAAGGAAGACATTGTTCTTGGACACAAAATCTCTAAGCTCAGGAATTGAGGTCGACCGAGCTAAACGTTGACGTTATCGCCAACACCCTCACCTCCGACTACCGTGCAAGGTGTCCGTAAGATTTCGTGGGCAATGCCGGTTTTTACCAACGTTTCATATAAGATTTTTTAAAAATAGCCCGCCTAATGACTCACCTGCTTGAAAAAGAGACTCCATTTTTCTTTTCAAAAGAGTGGTATCGAATCTTTAATACACGTAATAGAAAATTGACGCGAGGCTCCAATTAGATTGCCTCCCCCCCCCCCCACTGGGACTTGGATTGCCTTACAAACCAATGTGAAACAAGTGACTTTGCAATTTGAGCAGTCCTAGGGCAACAAAAAAACAAGCATTTCCAACCAATTCACTATGCCAGCAAAACAATGACCGAAGCTCAAGCACGCTATACTACGACCGAAAAAGAATTGCTTGCCGTAGTATACGCTTTTGAGAAGTTCTGGTCATATCTCATTTTGTCCAAGAGCATATTGTATACTGACCATTCTGCATATAAAAGTATCTCTCGCTAAAAGGATGCTAAGGCTAAGACTAATACGGATGGATCCCTTTACTCCAAGAATTCGATGTTATACATCCGAGACAAAAAAAGGAGTAGAAATCTGGCTGCCGATCACTTTCAGACTTGAGAACCCTCATCAAGATCAATACGATAACAAGGAAACACGAGAAACATTTCCCCTCAAACCCTTGGATCGATGCTCTTTCGATTGGTAGTACCATGGATTGATAGATTTCGGCAACTACCATGAGGGGAATTTCATTATCAAGGGAATGTCATCCCAGCAAAAAAACAAGTTTTTCAAAGATGTCAAACACCTACATCGGGACGATCCCTTTCTAATTCATATATTGCAAATCAAATCATTCGACGGTGTGTCATGGGCAAAGAGAGAAGCTATTGATATCCTCAAGCTTGTCCAAGAAGGAGCCCAGCTCCACCAGGTGGCCACAAATGCCAATCTCACCGCTCAAAAAGTATTTGATGCTGGTTTCTTTTGGCTAACCATATATCAAGATGCCCATACTATGATCAAATCTTGTGATACGTGTCAAAGACAAGGCAAAATTTCACAACGAAATGAGATGCCTTCAAAAAACGCTATCCAAGTTTGTGAAATCTTCGTCTGTATGTGGGGATTCGATTTATGGACCCATTTTTCGTCTCCACGCATGGGAAATAAAATACATCCTCGTAGCGTTGATTATCTTTCAAAATGTTGAAGCAGAAGGCCTCCCCACAAATGATGCTAGAGGTTATAGTTAAGTTTTTTAAATCTCTTTTTGGCCTGAAATGGATTCGGAACACCTAGAGCTATATAAGCGATCGTGGACCTATTTTTGTAATTGATCATTTGCTAAAGTCTGTCTATATATGGTCACACATCGTCTACTACGCTTATGCACCCACAAACAAGTGTCAAGTGGAGGTGTCCAATCTAGGTTTGAAAACGTATTCTGGAAGACGGTTGGAGGGGGGGGAGGGAGAAAACCGTGCCTCGTGGTCCGACAAAACTAGATGATGCTTTATGGTGCATTTCGTACTGCTTTCAAACACCAATTGGTTGTTACACCTTACAAGTTAGTGTATGGAAAAGACATGCATCTACTATCAGTTAGAGCATACAGCATATTGGGTCTTTGAACATGCCTAACTTCGCGCGATCTTAAAACGCGGGAGATCACCGGAAGCTTCAACTCAATGAACTTATTAGCTTCGTAACAGCTTTACGAGAATTCTTTGATTTATAAAAGAAGAAGACGAAGAAACTTCACGACTCAAAGATCAAAAACCGCATTTTCAATGTTGGTGATCGAGTTTTACTCTTCAAATCTCGTCTTAAGATATTCTCCGGGAAGCTTAAAACTCGTTGGTCAGGGCCTTTCACCATCACCAAAGTTTTTCCATACGAAATCATTGAGTTATCTCAACCCGATGGTCATCGTGTGAAGCACTACTTTGGAGAGGACGTACCAAAATTGGTTGTCCCGGATCTCCAAACCTTCCCTAAGGATAAATGAATACGGGGATTGGGTCAAGCTTAGTGACCCTAAACAAGCGCTTCGTGGGAGGCACCCCATGCTTATCCGTAGTTATGTTATGTAGTAAATGGAATAAGTGTTTTGTTGAGAGGAGGCTTGCTCTTTCCTTTTTTCCGTGTTTTTGTGTTTTGTGCTGTATTTGTCTAGGATTGTCCCCAGGATTTTTTTAAGCCTCTCATGCTCTCGTATTTTGTCCTTCGGTCACAAGACATCACATCCTCAGCTCAATAAGGAATCCAAGTATCCAGACTAAATCGACATAACGTTTATCTTTAAGCATACTTAATAAACGGCTTAGGATTTACGTAGAGACCCTTCGTAAAACATTAAGGACAATGTTTCATTCTAGTATGGGGGGATCTTCGATTTGATTGTGCCTGCAGCCGTTGTTTTCACGTAATCCTGTTTTTACCACCAAAATTTCAAAAAAAATAAAAAAATAAAAAAATTTAAAAATTTTCAAAAATAAAATAAGTGTTTTGTCATAATTTTGACTTTTCTACTGGGTAAAACAAGAATTAATTTTGACTCGAACGAGCGTGTTGACTCTAGCTTTTTCCAACATTTAGACTAAGCGTTCGCGAATAATTCCGAAGAACGTAAAATGATAGTGTTAAATTAAGAGGTGGGATGCAAAACAAGGATTAATTGGAAATCTTAAGAGGCTCATGTGTGTAATTTGTTTGTCGCTTTTTCTCCCATAAGCTCTTAACCTGATAAATATACGTGCTAATTTTGGAAGATTAAAACTAAATAATAATTTTTATGTAGTATATAGCAAAAACTTTAGCCTTAGTTCAAATTTATACTTAAATTTTTCAAAAAGAAGTCTTCCCTAAAAAAAATTTGATGATGAAAAATGAAAAAAATATAATAAATATAAACTGTGGGCTGATAAAAGTTTGTTGTATCTTGCCGGCTCACAACCGATGTTACAGCCTTCTAAAGAAAGCCCATAGTAAGAATAATAATCCGAGACTGATAAAAGTTTGCTGCATCTTGCCGGCTCACAACGGAACCGACGTTTGCAGCTTCAAAAAAATTGAGGGTTACAATTGCATAAATGTTTAATATTAAGTGTGAATTAATAAATAGATCTCTTTTTGTTAAATTTAAATATGCTTTTGAACTTTGACTATTCTATTTTATAAGCTATGTGTATACAGGAAACCTAAGAGTTTTTGAAACCTAAGGTCCGTGAGTCCCGATACTAGTCTCTGGGGTGTCAAAAGGCATGGTCACTTAACCGCAAGGTGGGATGTGCGAGACGAAGTTCGCTATCATGATGATCTTGCCTTCAAAATCATTATTCTCCGGGTGGAACGTGAACATAGAATTTTGCAAAATCTTGATCCAAAGTTTGAAATCCAAATACACATAGTGGGGGGGGGGGGGGGGGGGGGGGGGGGGGGGGGGGGGGGGGGGGGGGGGGGGGGGGGGGGGGGGGGGGGGGGGGGGGGGACCGAAATAATAATAATTGACGGGAGAAAAGTTCACAAGTTGCAAATGAGTAGTGTTAGCATCTTAACTCATAATTAGCGGTGATATTCGTTTAACTTGGTTTGGAATAAGTGAAAAGTCGGGGACGATGAATTTATCCTTTTGGGGCATTCTCTATCTCAATGCATCTGTTCTATGAATCCCTAAAAGTTAAAACAACGAAAGTCAAATAAGTAGTTAGTTTTGCATAAGAATGAAAAGTACAAAAAATGAGAAAAATGAAAAATACAAAAAATATGTGTAGGAATAAGAGTATATATTTAAAAATGGTAAAGACGGGGGCTTTTCAAAACTTATGAGTCTTTACTTCCCCTCGACAAACACTTAGCTACTTTTCGAGGTTATTAGTCGAGGGGGATCGAGATTCTTAGTTTCTAAGTGCTTACTTCATAGCATTGCGTGAGGACACGACAATGTCTTAGTATGGGGGATTTTGGTATGCGTTTAATTACACATACTTTTCACCATTAAAATCGGACTTAAATGACCCAAAACGTACCAAAAATACATTGTATTTGTATGTTTTCACTTATATTGTGCAGGAAACGGATATCCGATAAAAGGACGAAAAATTAAAGCAAAAACAACAAACTGAGCACAGGAATGAAAAGCATGGAAAAGACAAAGTCAAATCAAAGCCAAAGTCAACCCCGACAAAGTCAAAGCCAAGAAGTCATCAAGTCAAAGAAAATACAACTTTAGGGACCAAATTTGCCAAATCCTAAAGTTGTATAACAAGGATAAATACTACAAGGACTGAAGTTGTAATCATGCCATATATAACTTTAGGGGGCCATTTCTGCCAAACCCCTAAAGTTATATAACAAAAGGACCATGCATGTAATGGCTCATATAACAATTGGGGACCAAACCTGCCAAATCACCAAAATATATACACCACATGGACTCAAGTTGCAATTTAACTTATAACTTTGAGGGGCCAATCATGTCACTTTCCAAAACTCCCATCCCTGATAACATACACACACCTGTTATAACCATTTTTCCCGCCCAAACCACCCTCCCACCTTTGTTTTCTTTTTCCCCCCCCCCCACGCATCCCCTGACCCCCTCCCGACCCCTGTTTCACAACCAGCCAAAAACCCATAATACCACCCTTCCCCACCCCCACATGGGCTCGATGCCAAACCAATGGCACTCCCAATCACTCATTGGCACAACAAAAATCAAGGGTGTAGATCATTCACCTTGGGCTCAAAGGCAATTTGATGGCTAGGATGAACTTGGGGCTTACTCTCACACAACAAACACACTCTAGTTTCTGTCTCAGCAAAGAAACACAGCAGAAGAGGACAAAAGACCAAGATGCCAAGACCCTAGAATCGTTTTTCTATATAAGAGGCTCTTTTGTAAGCCATTTGGGCATCTAGCTTTTAACTTAAGATAATTTTTAGTTTTCCTTAGTTTTAATTCAGTTTTATTGTAATTTTACTTTGTAAGGT
>BQNB010138205.1:2330-17741 GCA_026074375.1 Tanacetum coccineum | reverse complement strand
TCAATTACTTTCCTCATCGGGGATAACGACCCGGGAATCATACTCCCGGATTACTATAATTGAGATCTTTTGATTCCTACGCTCTTATCTTTATATATTATATATTATAAGTATATCTTATATTTATATTTATATATTTTATATCTTAAAAAGGGTATAGTCAGAAGGGATCATACGGCGTAACTAGATATTGTGTTACGCGGTAACGTCTTCCTTGATCTTCGTACTTGCTTAAATTATGTTACGGTGTAACCATTTTTGGTGTTACGCCATGACATTCTTCAGAATTTACACTTTAAGTCATTTTTCCCTTGTTTCTTGTCACTTTCCTGCATTTCACCTGAAAACTACAAAATGATAGAAAATATCTCGTTTTCGAGTGTTAGTGAAACATTTGCAGGTATTATGAGGGGTATTTTTCCACCAAACATTATTAAATATTTAATGTTATCAAATATCCCCCCACTTAACTTCTGCTTGTCCTCAAGTAGAACCTGTTAAAACATTTCATAAAAAGGTTTCTCGAGAATAACTTCAAGAAATGAATTTATAAAACTCTTATGCTAGAAAACATCAAAGCCGAACACCTCACGAAAAGGGGATAAAAAGTCACTCAGCTCTCTACTAGTCTAAGTGTTTCATTTTTTGGGTGATCACTCAATTGCATAGTCATACCATGTATTCTATCATAAACTTGGAAAGTACACAAATCTACACCAGTTAGAATTAGGGTCTAAATAATTCTCAAAGGCAACAAGGGCAATATGGTTTTAAAGGGTTAGGATAGACATGGGATACACATTTAATGGTTGTTAATATAAAAACACAAAACAAATAGTCTAAAATAATCTAAGGGTGTCATAACTAGCCACTTTCCATCTATGGGTCCAAGAGTCAAAGTCTGAAAATCTGATCTTCAATAATGGGCTACTAGGTTTATTCTTCATGAGTATTGAGATGACTTGGTGTAATAATGGGCTACTAGCTCCATTTTACAGAGATGTCTTAGTGCAATAATGGGCTACTAGCTCTATTTTTTATTTTTTATTTTGCACCATCTTTACATTTTTAGCACATGGGTGGCTTTTTGTTGCACCCTCTTTTCTTCATGATAAATATGCAAATGCTACAGGGGTTTATATCATTAATTATTGCCTCTGCAACATCCGATATTATACGCACATCCCCTCACTTTAGATAAACAATATCGAAAGTGGTGATACAGGGGGTCTTTATAGATCATAACTGATTGGTCTTCCATGAAAGCATATAATTTTCGTTCCTATTTCCCCGAACCATGGACTTAAGTAGCCAAATATTTCAAAAAAAAAAAATAAAGACTACAAGGTAGGCTAAGGTGAAATGGTGTAACGAAACATATAGAGTAGGGTGAAAACATAGATTGGTTTAACAAGGGTGATCTAGGGGTAATCTTGCACTAATAGTAAGTGCAACAAAAGGGTTTATCACGGGAGGTCGACAAGTCAGTGTAACAAGTCGATAAACACACACATATAAGGCTGTACTTGGGTGATTTCCTAAGTGTTTCCTTCTTGAACTATCTATTCCTGCTAATTAATTAGGTCTTGAAATGATGTACAAGCCAAGTTCTAAAGTCTACAATACTACCGACACACTTAATATTTTGGTGGATTTTTCAGTAATATGATGGAAACGGAATATTAGGCTTAACTCTCACCAAGTATAATAAAGGGTAATGTGCATTCAACAAAGATTAATTCTAGTTATTTAGAAAAATTTGTCAAAAATTTTAAAATTGGCATAATTTTCAAAGGAAAACTAGAAAATCGAAGGCAAAACATACGTCAAGTTATTATTTTTACTCCATACCCCCTACTTGATTTGTACAATGTCCCTATTGTACATTAAGGAAATGAAATAATAAGGAAATAGTAGAATTTAAGATAAGAAACTCCCTGAGCATTGCTTCAAAGTTTGAAATTTAATGAAAATCTTAATTTCCGTTTCCCGCAAGCTCTTTATCCCATGTGATCACAAAACAAACCAAAGCATAAAATCGTTCTACAAGAATTATGAAGTGTACAGGAAATACAAACCTAACTCACTTTCGTAGGAATCACAGTTGCATTTAGCATATGCAACAAGCCTTTTAAACCACTTGGTGGCCCAAGTGGACGAGTTTAGTCTCGCGAGGGCTTCAAGAGAACATACCCACAAAGTCCATTTACGTATACAAGGTTTAGACATGTTTAAAACTTAAATTTTTAGAATTTCAAAAGGAGGTTACGGCGTAACCATAGTGGTTACGTCGTAATCAAGTGGTAAAAATTTTAAGTTTTAAGGTGTTACGGTGTAACCATGACATGGGTTACATCGTAACTGTAGTGGTTACGACGTAAACTAAAGCTGTTACGTCGTAACTGCTGCAATTTCAGCAAAGTTACCACATGATTATGAGTCGAGCCGGTCTCGATAATTGCCTCTTAGCTTCTGGATTCTGCAAAACAAAGTAAGAAACATGCAAACCAACTAATGCAACCAGGAAATTTCATTACATATAAGGACGAGTTGTCTCCCGACAAGCACTTTTATTTATTAACGAGTCTTTAAGTTAGACTCATGACAATTCTATGTTTCGTCATTAGAGTCCTCTCCGTCATCCCCGAGGACTTCTTCCATTTCCTCCATTATCATTTTCCTAAACCTTGATCTATTTTTCCTTCCCAAGGACAGGGTTTCATTATTTTTGCCACTAACACATATGAAGCTATATCCATTGTCGAACTTATATTTTGTTACTTCAAATGTTTCTGTATGCACCATTGGTGGATTGTAATCTTCACTACCTAATGCTGTTTTTTCTTCATCCTCATACCAGTAATCATACCACCAATCTTTATCCTTACATCGAGCTCTTTTAAATTTTGTCCATATTTCTTCAAGAACTTGCCCTTTTTCTCTAATTTTTATTTTGTATTCATCGGCAAGTTGTTCTATTTCTTTAGGGAATGCCCAATTGTATTCATCTAAACATCTTCCAAAAGGTTCTTTATCAGGATCTAATGCCTTAGTAGATTTATCAATCACCCATAATCTAAATAAATCTTTCCTAACCGATTTACTTATATCTAGGTGTCCTTTCTTAAGCTTCACCCATTCTTTAAAAGTGTAATTTCTAGGCCTAGGTTTCTTATCATGAGAATTTTCATTACATCATTCTGTATACCTTTTGCTCCAAACAGAATCCTCAACCTAACAGTTACCATATCTTATTATTAAAAAGTTTGGAAATGATACCCCACCTCCTTTCATTTCCTTCCTTGCTGTTATTAGGGAAAAACCAATATTTTGTTTTACTAAGCTTATCGATTCCATAAATTTTATGTCCTCCATCACATTTGTTCCTAAGTGGGCTACAGGATGGCCAAGCCTTAAAGTCCTTATCACACTCCTGTACAATAGGTTTACAAAAATGTTTTGTAGCAGTGTCATCACTTATCTTCAATCTTTTAGTGATTGGTTCATTTGTGTTAATCGAGTTTAACATAAAGATTCCCTCAGTAGGGGCGAAGTTATGGTCATTCCTATCTATGTTAAACGTTACCCTTTCGTCACCTATCCCTACTGATATTTCTTTTTCAAAAACACTAATCTGGGCGTGAACGGTGGCCAAAAATGGTCTTCCTAAAATGATAGTTGAATTGGGGGTTTGATCTAGAATCACAAAGTCGGACGGAAACAAGAATTTATCAATTTTGACGAGTATGTCTTTAACTATCCCAAGTGGTGCTTTTTTTCTCATATATACCATTTCCACTAGCATCTCGGTTTCACTAAGGTTTGTTAATTCCAAGTACTCGAAAATATTCCTAGGTAAGACATTTACACTAGTTCCTAAGTCGGCCATAGCATAAAAGTTAAAGTTACCGATGGTGCAGGGAAGCGTAAAATGTCCTGGATTAGATTCCTTCGTAGGTAGTTGATCATTGGTGTTTTCTTCCTGAGAGTCAGAGAGGAAGGATATTCCGTGGAGATTCTTAAGGTTCTTAGTAGAGCTGGATTCCTCATGTTCAACATTTACTACCTTTACTTGTTCAGATTTTCCTTCCTAGAACAGAGTTCTTTGGTTAATTGCTCGATCTGGGTTTCTAAGTTTTTAAGTGAGGCGTTTTGGTTCCTAGTGTTAATCTCAGCATTCTCTTGCAGTTTTTTAATCAATACCTCCATTTCAGTACCTCTTCGAGCAGATTCCTCTTGATGCTTAGCCAATAGTTCTTCTAAGTTTTGCCTCCTTTCACCATACAGTGGATGGTTATCAGTCTTAGTGTAGTATTCAGGTGATCCTACATGAAACTTTCCCCTATTATTCCCGTTAAAGGCATTGTTCGTCTAAATTCTCCATATCTGACCTCTTCCACTTGTTTAACTTCCTCGTTGAGGGGACAATCCTTGTCGAGGTGAGGTCCTTCATAAATTTAGCATCCAACCTGGATTGCATGAACACTTTCCTTTAGCTTCTTCATGTCTCTTCCCAGGTTGTCTAACTTATTTGCCAAAGCAGCTAGTCCATCATTGCTGCTACTGCTTTTAATATTCCTGCTTGTTGTTCCGTCATGCCATTTTTAAGAATGGTCAGCCATGTCTGAATTGCTGTGAGAGCTTGGGCTGGTCTCATCCCAGGGATAGGTCCCTGAGAATCAAGCAGTTGACGGTTCATAGTGCTCAAACCCTTATAGAAAATGTTTACCTTTTGATGATTGTTGATGTCGTGGGTAGGGCACTTGTATAGCAGGTCATTATACCATTCCTATGCCTGGTCATTATACCTTTACGGTCATGGAAGGTGGGCAATACCTTTGGATAAATGTCTTTTTGAGGAGGTCCCAGGTATTGATAGTTCCTGGGGCTAGTCTGTCCACCCATATCTTTGCGGCCACAAAAAGTGTCTTGGGTAAATTCGTGCATGAATTGACTCTTGATTTCGTAATTAACATTGCCTCTGATTTCGGGTTTAACCACGCCCGGTGCCTGGTTTTCTCGTGACATTGCTAGGAATTGTTCCATAGTGAGAGTATCGACGTCTACTCTAGCCATGGTTCCTGCAGATATAGAAGTGCTAAGACTGTAGTACCGACTCCTAATTCTGCGATTGTTCAAATCGATGTTGATGACAACTTTGTTATTAATAGTACCTACATGAAAATGATTTGCGAAAATAAATTCGATGGTTATCTGTGGGCCAATCCGCATGACCACATCCGTGAATTCTTCGCAATCTGCGACATGTTTAAATATGGTGAAACTCAAATTGAAGCTGTCAAGCTCATGATATTTCCCTATTCCCTATCCGATAAAGCTAAAACCTGGTTTAACGAACTCAATGAAGAGTCTATAACATGTGGGATCAAATGAAGAAAAGTTTTTATAAACAGATTATTTCTACCTTCATTGTTTCACCGTTTTTACTCGAAATCAGAAATTTCTCTCAAAACGTATGTGAAAGTCTAACCGAAGCCTGGTTACGACTTAAGAACATGCTTCGAAAATGTCATGGGCACGGTCTGACCAAAGGAGCTATTATTCAAATATTCTATCACGGTCTAGACGAACCCACTCAAAGAATCCTGGACATAACGGCTGGAGGAATCTTCCTCTACAAAAGTCTAAATCAAGCTTTTCAATTTCTCGAGGATAAAGTCCTTTTCGAACGTTATTGGCCAATTAAATCTAAAAACGAACATCATCGAAAATCTGTTGCTTTTGCCGATGGAAGTGATAGTAATACTGATAATTCTTGATTTATGGAAAAATTGAAGGCTATGGATTCTCAAATTATAAGCTTAAATGAAGAATTGCAAGATATGCGTGAGAAATATAATGAGCTTAGAAAGGGAAACGCTTCTAAGAACGATGACACGCCGATGTGTGAACGTCATGAAGCAAATTTCATCCGATAGGACAGATCTCCATCACACTAAACGCTAATTTCTCATGATTCGTATTCTCACCAATCCCATCACGATCGTAATGATTCTGAGAAATCGCTCACAGAGTTAAACAATGATGTGAGAAATGACCTCGAAGATTTCAAAAGATGTATCCGTAGCATAAGAACCGTTCATTGGAAACACGATGACAGAGACGATCATAAAACCACCGGTGTTTTACTTAACAAAAAGTTTGAAACAATCAACCAAGAACCTCAATCTATAACATATTTCGAAAAATCAATCACAAAATTTTAGATGGTCAAAGTGTTACAAATATGTTTTTCAAAAACAATATTAACGATATGATTTTAAAGATGATGAAGCAAAATGAAAAGAATTTCCAAACTATCTTTAAAAACATGGAAAGGAAAATAGATGAGTGGGAGAAGTCTCAAAACATCTCTTCAGAACAAACCAATTGGACTGAACCACAAGCTCTCCCTCAAGCTCACACTGAGCAAGTGAATGTCGTATTCACCAGGAGTGAAAAGTCTGATGATTCTCTGAAAACTCAAAAAGATCCACCACCTCCTATCATCGTTGACAATAAAACAAAAAAGGATAAAACCTATTAAGACAACAAATAGGCTATCATGTGGTAAAAACAAAAGAATATCCATTCCGTGAATATATTCCAAAAATACCATATCCTCAAGCTTTAAGAGTGGATCAGCCCCACTTGAACCGTATTGTCAAGGTATCCTGAATCAAGTTAAGTATAATAATAATAATAGTAGTAATAGTAAATAATAATAAACCTATAAAAAACTAAAAAATATATAAAACAAAAAAATTTACAGTTAGATAAGTTTGATGTGCATGGGCCCGTGTATTTCTTACTCGATTTCTGTACCCAAAAAAGAATGTTTTGAACTTTGTGGGTGTGTTCACTGGAAACCCTCACAAGACTATAACTCGTCCACTTGGGCCACCGAGGGGTTTAAAGGCTTGTTGCATATGCTAAATGCAACCGTGGTGCCTACGAAAGTGCGCTTTTCTATTTAATGTTTTTTCTCGTGTCAGTTCGTGTTTATTATGCAGATTAAATAAAACAGGTGAAGCTTGGAGTGGTGGTTGGCATTTTACACTTGGAGACTTATATAATTGGAGACTTATATTACATGTGGTAGAATACACATGCTTGGCGCTTCGTTTCGCGCCATATCCTTCATAATTCAGCCAAGCACTTATGAGCCCCGAGAAGTTTCAATTTTACGCATAATTCAGAGGAGCTCTCGCTCCTCACAAAAAAAAGAGAACGTAATGGAATCACTCAAGGATAGCTCCAACGTAGCTATATCTATCTATGCCCCGGGAAGTACCGTTTTCCCTTAATTTTTTCTATTTTCTATATTTATCAGTTCTCACATTGAGGGTAATGTTCAACTTAAGTGTGGAGGGGTAGAATAGGAAAAATTAATCATGTCCCTCCATGTTTGCCCTGCAGAAATTTTCAAACTTTCTACTGATATTTTTTGGAAAATTAAAAAAATTAATATATACTTTCCTTTCAAAATTAAAAAATGCATACGCTTATTCAGGGAAACAATCGGATTGGACATTTTAATAGCACAAAATCAAACCCACTATAAATTGTGATGTGAAAGAAATTTAGCCTTAAAGAATTCGGGTATCCATCTTTGATACCTAAGATAATTTTTGCCTTTAGCTTGTTTAAGTTAAGGAATGAGTAATCATGTGTATCTATGCCATCGTTATGGATGTGTATATGTGGTTTTGTCACCTTTTCTAGAACATTGGTATTGGTATAAAGTTAATATGGTGGGCGGTAATATTTAGTAGTCCAGAATTTGTTGATCATCATTTACTAGTCCGCAATGAGGTTAATTTATAGACAAGGTCGTATGATAAGAGGTGAAATAAATCCCTTTGTAATCATGTATCTGCAACACTCGCTTTTAGTATTTAGATCCCACTCTAGCATCCACAAACGACGCTCTCGCCCTCTCCAATGTGCTCGTATAAAGAAGAAGTTTTATTGCAGCATTAGTTATCACAGTATCTGAATGAAACGAAATATCAAAAAAAAGTTCACGTATCAGGCATGTTACCTGCGCACATGGATCGCCACGCCACTATGCTGACCTCCCCGACCCCTCATATCTTTTCAAGTTTTGCCTCTTGAGATTGTTGGCATTGCGGACGCCACCGCCACGCTAGTGCGACGCACTTGTCAGCATGTTATTGTAAAATCACTTTAAATCTTACGCCCGATTGTGCGGCGCCACTTTCTATTCCCCATGCCCCGGTGGCGCCTACCCTCGGCTGTGTCATTTACTAAAATGACATCAATGATGCAACTTTTGAGTTGCCCAATCATCACTATAAATAGAGCTCGATTTGGAGGAGAAAGAGGACACACAACAACATCAATCAGTTCATAAAACACATTCAATCATTCTCCAAGATTTAGAGTAAGTTCTTAGGAAGATTTGAAGGGTAAAACCTTTATCTTCATCTTTTCCGGATAGAAGAGCAAGCAAAGTTTCATAATTTCAGAAGTTAGAGGTGCTAGACATCAGTTGTATCTTTGTTCTAAGAAGAAATTGTTATATTGGATCTTTTTCTCTTGAAATTTGGTAAGGAAACATGTTTCCATCTTTTTATAATATAAATTTTGGATCTATTCTACTTGTTAAATGTATTTGGTTAGGAACTATTTGGATATAATGGATCAAACTTGACTATTTGAATGAACTTTTGATATGAATAATATGAGCTTGATGTTCTTGGACTTGGATCCTTTAATCTTTGTTTGATCACATCATTACGGGTTATAGGTCGAACGACTTAGATTGAATGGGTTGATTTCCAAGTTGTATGTCTATGACAATAGGACCTTAGCCTTGTGAGAAATGCCTAAGGAAACAAAAATTAACCCAAGTACAAAAAGGTTTAACGCCAAACCACATGTCTAACGAACTTGGTTTAGCAAGCTTATAGTACTCATCATCAAACACGGATTACACTTAAAGCATTTTCATAATTAAAAATAAAGGCCGAAAGGGTTTTGCATTATGAACAATAGACAATCTTTTTAAGCAACTAAACACTCTTAAATCGATTATAACTACATCCGTGAATCATTCCTCTATTCAAGTTTATCTATTATATTTCGTGTTCCTTAACCAAACATCTCTTTTAATTGAATTAAACCATTATCTTTAGAACCGTGACAATCTACTAAGCTAATTATTTTTCGTGTATTTTATCAACTATATTCTTAGAATTGCCAATCTCCTGTGGAACGACCTGACTTACCTACAATACTATATTACAAACGAGAGTTATACTTTACCCGTGTGTTTCCATATAATTGTCCGGTATTTTCAGTCTTATAAAAATAAAGCTTTTGAAACACATCAAAGTTTATGGCGCCGCTGCCGGGGACATGGAATCAAGTTCAAAGTAGAAGGAAAAAAATTATAAAAAAAGAAGAAGAAAAAAAAAGATAAAAAAAGTTCAAAGTATGAGGCAAAGTTCTGGCACATGGAATCAAGTTTATGCTGCTCACCTCTATCGTTATCATGTTTTGCCTCTTTGAGATTTCTGTCTAGGAGCTCACGCCGCAACGGGCATGTTTATGTGTCTAGTACAAGCATATGGTAGCGACCTAGATTATGTCTGTGCAATTGAGTGACTTCACAAATATAAAACCCTATCTGAGTGACTCGTGTGAATTCAAAAACAAACACTTTCCCTATGTGAGGTGCTCTGTCATATGTCAATGCCTGAAAAGTTATAAAACTGGTAAACACTTGTTAATGCTAAAATGATTTTTTCGCCACGTCACGATAAATGATCTTGTTTTATCGCTTTAATTGCTTGAGGGCAAGCAATAGCTAAGTGTGGAGGGATTTGATAACGCCTAAATTATACATGTTTTCGGCGTCGGTAAACTTTCGGTACTTAATCAAGTATATTTGCTATTATATGTTCTAGGTATGTGTCGTGGAAGAAAACGAAAGAATACACGAAGATAAGAAGCTTAAACGAAGAAGTAAACTCAAGATAAAGATCCCCCGACACCTGTCTACTGTTTTGTCCATAATTGGAGCATACAAACTCGGATTGAGTTGATTCAAGCGGCCACGGAAAGAGAATTCAATTATCTACAACTTTGGAAAAGGCCACTTGCGGAAAATACCAAAAGTGCATCGCACTTGCCCAAAAACCGGCACACTTTCTGTCTAATCAGCCTTGTTAACTGTTTTGATCATAACTCGGTCATACGAACTCCGTTTAGTTGATTCAAGCGCCCACGCGAAGAGAATTCAGTTGTCTACAACTGCGCAAAAGAAAAAGTGCTGGAAATGCCAAATGTGCAACGCACTTGTAAAAAAGTGCGGCGCACTTTTCCATAGTAACTGAAAAGTTAGGCATTTAATGAAGACAACATTTACACCTCAAGTGCGCCGCACTTATTTGTAAGTGCGCCACACTTGGCCCCCGAAATAGCCTATATAAGGCCCCTTTGCCTCTCATATCTCATACATCCTCACACCACTTTCTCTAGTTTGTTTAGAACACTCCAAGTGGGTGTTTTTGGTGAACTTGGCTTGACAAACCAAGGAACCAAACACCACCATCCTCCACCATAAATTTCTAGATTATAATCCATCCAAGGAAGTCATTGAAGTGTAATTCGAATCTATAAGTAATTGTGACAGAATTGTTCATAGTTTCCGGGTTTTACTTTGAATATAATAAAGTGTTCTTGGGAAATTCATGTGAAATCACCATATTTTGCCCTTGAAATTTGGTATAATCTTGTTTATCCTTTGAATATGATCTTTATTGAATTCATGATGAATTTTATATGTTTTCTTACTTGTTTGATTATGAAGTAGTAATGTTATGTTTGTTTGGGCATTATTGTGATCTTTTATATGGAGCATTTAGATTTGTGTTTATTGAAATGGTTAAACATGATTTTCTAAGTGTAAAGGCCGAAAGAATACTTATAAACTTATATTTTATCATTCCACCTAATATTGGTTATAATAACTTATAAATGCCAAAAGGATTTATTGTTATTAATTAATATTATCACTAGTTATATTTAAAGGTCAAAAGGATTTATAAATCGTGATAACTCTATTTTCTAAACTTATAAACACTATTCTAAACACTTCATTATCCAAGTGATCATTGCCTAAACAAACATACCTTAATCATTTGATTGAATCATCTTTTAATTGCTTTCGTTATAATATCCGATATATGCAAGATTCGGTTAATTTGATCCGTGACAATCTTATTAACCTTATTACCTTAATTACAAACTGTAAAAATTTCAATTCCCGTGAAACGACCTGGACTTACCTAAAGCGTTATTATAACAGTCGATCGGGGTATACTTCCGTTTTTCTTAGTTTGCTGTGTTTTATAGTATTAAAATCGGTATTTCTTAGTTATTATAAAAATTTAAGCTTGGAGATACAAACACAACAGGTGCCTCCCACTAAGCGCTTGTTTTTGTTTTGAGGTCCAGAGAGCTCGACTCCACCCCTTATTTGCCAAGTAATTAGGTTATATCTAGTTATTTCAACTTCTTTTATAATTGGTGGGGGTTCTATATAGGGCATCCCTAGTAACTTGTTCCTCCTTCTCTTATATGCTTGATCATTGTGGTCAATGAATCCCTCGTATAATGTAGGATCTAGGTAGTCAATGATTCCTTCCAAGTCATCCATATCTTTGCTAACCCCTGAAAACCATTATTCAGGTAACTTGTTAATCATTGCCCCGATTATTGCTCTTTCCTTGGTCTCCCTACATTTCTCAGGATCCTCCTATTCTTCCGTTAAAGTTTTTTCTCGTGTTTCCCCTCCAAGCTTATTGTCCCAAAATTTTCGAAGGATCCTTTCTTTAGTTATATCGTTTACCTTACCGTACCTTGCCCTTACCCAGTTTGTACAGCTTAATCCTTCCCATTCTAAGTCAATGAGGTCACCATCGTTTATGCTTTTCCAATAATGCTTCATTTTTTTACCCGAGAGTCCTCCTCCATCACATATTTCGTGATAGGGGTCACATGATGCCCATAATGTGTATCATGTTTTATGTTCTTGGCATACAGGTTCACACCAATGGGTTTTACTGTTAGTGTTATAGGCTCCATAACTTAGTTCATCCTGTGATTGATTATCTTGACTACATGATTCATTTAGATCAGTATTGTAAATATCTATCTGGGTCTCCTGTGATGTCGGTCTTTTGTTAAGGTGTTTACTAACAGATGTAGTGAAATCACAACCTTGTTTATTCATTTTGATTTTTACCCTATCTCCCTTAATCCCAAACGAGACTTCTCTGGTGGAAATATTAATTTCAGCACGAATATTTGCTAAAAAAGGTCGACCAAGAATGATAGTTTTATTGTTTAATCCCTTTGTATCAATGATTACAAAGTCGGAGGTGAAGGAAAACTTATCAATCTTTACCAGGACGTTTTCTATTATCCCCTGGGAGACACACCTAGTTTTATCAGCCATTTCTACTATTAGGTTAGCATTTTTTGGGTCAGCAAGATTTAGCTCTTCCAAAAGAGATTCAGACATAATATTAACACTGGCTCCTAAGTCTGCTATTACATTTATGTTAAATATATCAACTAAACAAGGGATAGTAAACCTTCCTGGGTTTGGCTTCTCAGGTAGGCTTGACATTCTTTCAATTTGGCTGGTTTCTTTCTTATGCGCGTCATTTTTTGGTGCGTGAACCATCTTGCACTCACTTACTTCATGTTCTTGTCTTCTAAGTTGATCGATCTAGGCTTCCCAATTTCTTAGGGCATCATCCCTGGCTTGCCTTCTAAGGTCTGAATGACTATTGTCCCCTTTTTGTTGAATTTTCTAGCATTTCTCTAACTCTACTACAATCCAATCACCTAGTCCCTGATTGCTCTGTTCTTCATTTTCCCTAGTGTATATGCTCGGGGTTTTAGTGATTTTGGGGTGAATAGGGGATTGTGATGCCTAAAGGTAAGGATTGGTTTTTGCATCTAATGGTGGATCAGGGCTTTTATGACAGGAACTTAAATGGTCCCTGTATTTAGTAGGGACATCGGCTTTGGCCGAGTGTGGTTGATATTCATCGTAATCCTGAGTTTTTATTGTTTCTTCATATTCCAGGTATTCTGCGATGGTCATATCATCAACTTTAATACCTACACTGGGTGCATGGTTTTGTGTAAGTTCAAGATATTGCTCAATGGTGAGATCTTCAATGTCAATCCCATCCATGATGTTTCCTAGAGAATAGATCAAAGTGAGAAAAGACATAATTGCAAAAATTCAAATTACTACTAATTCTTAGCTCCCCGGCAGCTGCGCCAAAAACATGATGCATATTTTATTCTAAAATATATTTTTACCAAGTTTTAAATTTAAAAACTCCTATCTACTAACCAAGCACAACAGGTCAGAGAACCCTATCGTGGTAGTATAGAATAGTAAAATCCGAGTCATCCCAATAGCTAAGTTATAATTAGTTTTAATTTGAGATGTCACGGTTAGAAAATGGTTTTTGATTGAGAATTTAAAGAATAAAATAAAAATAAAAATACTGAAAAGTAAAAGGATAGGAGAGATGAAGAGAGAAAACATGCTAACCTAATTACTTCATTACTATTGTTATGAATACATTTTCCTGTGCAATGTTAAACTATGGTTTCATTAGTGGTTTCTAAGGTCGATAGATTTGAATATGCATCTATAGTATATCCTATACTCCCTGCGATTCTGAATCAGTCCTGAATCATCTGGGAGGTAGGTTATCCAGGTTGTAGTGATTAATCGAAACTATTACTAGAATATATCTAATAACTTGTAAAGATTATTAGCCCCCTCTAAAAGAGTTCCTGTGCTTTTTAAGTATTAAGTGATAAGTGCGGTGACCGGTTAGTTCCTACACCAGGTAAGGAGTTAGTGATCCTCCATAGTATCCATTGATCCCATATTGACTAATAATCGTAATTATGTCAAGCTAGGTCCAAAGCATCCATACAGACCAAAACCCAGGTTACACGATAGTCAAGGAAATCCGAAATAAAAACCATTAATCTAACAGGAAACAATCATAACATCAGTATTAAGTAACTTGCGACACTTATAAGTGTTTAGCCGCTCTTGAATAATGGAAATACAATAAATAGAATAGAATGATATTCATAGATTGAAAACTCAAAATTCTTAGCAGTATTCATATTTGAACCGGTATAAATATAACAAAGTAGTAATAGTGTGATCTCCCTTGTCTTCAGGTGGAATTCTTCGAAGGTTAGAACCTTTGTCCCTCTCTCCAATTGCTGTGGAGAAGAGAATGTCGAAATAGCATAATAGGCCTCCTTATTTAAATTGTTGAACATGTTACGAACGCAACCAATAAAGGTGTTACGCCTAACCATCATACACACATTCCCATAATTAAGCAGCTAGTTACGGCGTAACCAATATGGTTTTACGCCGTAAACCTTCAAATAATTCCATAAATACGTGATCTTCATCTATATTTTGTAGATCTTAGTTGGTTACAGCGTAACCTGGAAAGGTGTTTACGCCTAACTAAACCTTTGACAAGGATTCCTTCCAAATAATATGAGTTACAATTGTAACTAAGATATGGTGTTACGCTGTTAAATGACTTTCCATATCTTGCGTACTTAGCATTATTTATGTTACGTGTGTAGACACATGTTTAAGTGTTAGCTGGTAACATTCTTGTAAAATTTAACTACTTTAAGTCCTTTTTGCCTGTTGTTTCTTGTCACTTTCCGGCATTTTACCTGAAACTACAAAGATCATGAAAAATATCTCGGTTTAGAGTAGTTAGTGAAACATTTGTAGTAATATAGGTGGGGGTATTTTGCCACCAAAAAGTATTAAATATTTGATGTTATCAGAAGTGAATCACAGAATTTACTTGTCTTACTTTGCGGAATAAGAGAGATGAGTTGAATGACAAGTATTGTATGTGATCTCCTCGCTAAACTCTAAGTAAAACCTAAGTTATACTTTAAGTGCCCACTATGCTAAACCAAATGAATTTTTCAGGGACTTAGTTGTTTCTTGGAGGAGTAAAGTGTTTGTGAAAGTTTCAACATTAAATGCACAAACTTACTTTACTCCTTTATAACTCTCTATTTATAGGCTAAGGAATGGGTAATAAATGTGTGTCCCAAGGTTGATGAACAATGTACATTCATATTATTGTCCTTATTGCAAATGACTATTCTAAATATGGGACAAACACACTTAATGTTGAACAGTGATGATAATGTTCTTGTTCTTTACACATACTTGGATATGTTGGTTTGTTGGATAAGGACTTATACTTGTCCTTTTTGAGTCCCAAACTGAACAGATCTTTGCAGCCTGCTAAGGGTGATAGCCAACTTGTATGAATACAGATTGAC
>BQNB010138204.1:0-17741 GCA_026074375.1 Tanacetum coccineum | reverse complement strand
AATCTAAGAAATGTTTATGAATTTAGGGAAACAGTAGCTACGTCTAGAGGGTATTTGGTCAAAAAGGGATGAAAATACTGTTTTACCCGTGATTTGCTAGGCCGCTTGCTGCTATTTCCCAGATTTTCTAAAAATTGATTTTTCTCAAAATTTTGTGTGAGGGTTTCTGTTTTGGTGGTTAATTTGTAGCAAGTCCATCCTTTTATGGCAATTATGATTTTTAGCACATAGCACTTAAGCATTCAACATTCTACATATGTATGACAAGATGTAGGATAACCTATTTCACATAATTTTGGCATATACTTATATATGAATTGAAGATCATAAGGGTAAAAAACATATGAAATAGTAACTAGATATAATACCCAAAGAATTTTCCTTGATAAGGGAGTTAAGTTAAAAAAAACGAACCAAACTTTTGTGCAAATCCTAGTGTGTTGACAAATGTAAAACCTAAGAAATAATCCAAGTGCTCCTTGACTTAATTTTGCTCAACCAAGATTGTCGTAAATATATATTAGATTATATACTTTTGATAACAAGTAAGAGAACATTATGCATATGTGAAAAATGTTTTTAGCATATCTCAATAATATGTGATAATTGATTTTCATGTGCTCCTAGTTGTGAGAAAGACTTTTTGGAAAATAATAGATTGGGATTATTGTATATATGTATAATGATATATGCATTTGGATAGGAGGATTTGTAAAAGTTTGCTTATAGACTTTTCTCAATCTTGTGATTTTATACAAAATAGAAACCTAGACACTGAGAGAAAAAAAAATTAGTCAGGTGGGTGGTCCCCTTAAAGTCTGGGTGGTCCCCTTAAAATTAAGGGGGCCGCCCTTTATGAATTAAAGGGGTCACCCCCTGTTAAAAAAAAATTCTCAGATTTTTAACAATTGGTTCCTTGATGATTATCATTTCATTATTATGCTGAAAACTTAATCAATTTGTTCCATCATTCCTAGACCTAGACGTAAGTAGATAAAAGCTTATGTTTAAGTTCTTAGTTTAGTATAACGGCTTATGTTTCTTCTGATGAGACCTTTTCTATAGAGATATTTCCTTTTTGAACATTATCACGAAGGAAGTGATGGGGAATCTCAATGTGTTTTGTTCGTGAGTGTTGAACGGGATTCTTACTTAAGTCTATTGCCCCTCTGTTATCACACATTATTAGAATGTCCCATCTATCCTACAACACCATAGACTATGAGAGCTTGTTTTCATCCCATAGACCTAATGAGTACATGCCTTTTTCCGATGCTACGTATTCCACTTCGGATGTATGTGAATGGCAAGAGAGTGTTGCTCTTTTCGAAAACCAAGATGTTAGACAACATCCCATAAACGTGCAAACACCACTAGTGCTCTTGCGATCTACGTAATCTCTCGCATGATCCTAATCCGCATACACTATGATTTTTAATGCTGGATCCCTATGGAAATACCATAAATCCTAAATGCGAGTGCCTTTAATGTAATCAAAGATACGGTTTAACCGCATCTAGGTGGAGAGGTTTTGGGATACCTCTTGAAAGTGGTGCAAAACAATCACTAACATGGATATCGTGTCTACTTGTCCGTTAATTGTAAACACCCCCAAAAAATATACAACGGCATCGGAATACCACTTGGGGTGCTACTTCGATAATACATAGCGCTAGAATACAAGAGAACGACCTCGTAAATGTTTCTTTGTAAAACAATCTCATTGATTTTTCTGAATCAAAATAATAGTTTGCCCTAAATTGCATCACAATGAAAAGCATAAAGCGATGCAACGAGATTTTTATCATTTGTAGAAATCCAACCATAGAAACTAGACAATGTTAGACTCCAATTCACATCTGATAATCCAAGCATCTATTTCACACTGAGAAAACCATGCTTAAAATTGTCAACTTAAAGTAGGTGAGTTCCATAGTTTCGTAAATATAAAACGTATTCCAATAAATGTAATCTGCCCACTGTATCCTTTCATTGTCATATAAAAAAACATTTTAGTGACTACTGTCTCCTACAGTATCATAAAATAATTGTGTGACCATTTAAATCCTTAAAAGTCCCCTCCCAAATGTATGAATGATTTTTAGAAAAACAACACCATTTTAAAGCCTTCATGACCGTTTCAAACTATAATGGTTCCCTAAACTGTATGTAATGGAAATTTCATAATTCAAAGAGTTTGTAAAATATGCCTGACATTTCAATCCCCAAATGGTCACAAAAACGTAATTGAATGACTACATTTGTTCAAAAATATGCATGATAGTCAAATCCACCACAAAAATTTTCTAAATCTTTATGTAAAATGTCATAAAGTAGGACCGCAAGATATTCCCCGTGATAATCGCATCAAATGCAAACACACAAAAATGTAATTACGTTTCCTACGCCATGACACTGAAGGCTTGACGAGTATTAATAACCACTTAAGCCTAACATTGCCCGGGTGATGTCTAAGCCGAAACAAATATCCTAATGTTCACATGGTATACTGTTTCGTTTGTCCAGTGATAGCGTAATCACCCGAGACGGGGAATTGTCAATACCAGATAATCTAGTTTATAACATCGCGCTCACGCCTCAGTGATTTTACAGTTTCATTATATAGGGCACAATTTGGGTTATCGCTACAGTAGGCAAACACGTAATCATATCATAAAATTAACCACGTGCTCCAATTATCAAACACCCATGCATATATTACTTACACCAAAACAGTTCAAAACGAACCAGTATTGTATCGTCCTCTGCGAGATATATAAATAAGGTACATAAAACCAAACAGGTAATCAATCATGTAAGGCGTGTAAACATGTATGCCAAGACTAGTTGAAAATGAGCACTAACGAGTTTAAATCAAACATGTAAATTGTATTTGAACAAGCCATGTTTCTCACCCCAAAAATATAAGTAAAACAAGTAAAACCGTGGGGCTATGAACTCACCTGGATTTTTGAAGACGATATGATTAGAGAGCATCTAATTCACATTGATGAAGAAGAACGATTTACATATAGGCATCTAATATGCACAATAAGAACGAAGACAAGCTCTGCTTGAACCAAAGAGATCAGCATAACTTAACGGCTAAGTCCACTAGCCTAGGATAAAACAAGCATGTTCTCACCCTAAAAATATATGTAAAACATGTAAAACATGGGGCTATAAACTCACCTCGATGTTGCGGAACAATCGGCAGAAATGCACATATTAAGCATAGTACAAACGGAAACCGGAACGGCTCGACCAAGAAGTTGCGGTTTATCTTAACGGCTATGACCCACTAGCCTAGGATAATGTATTTGGGTTTTCCGATGGATAGTCACATCAACGCGACACGTTGATAAAAGATTTAGATTTCAAGTTGTAATAGTTTGGTGGTTGGTTAAATAAAATAAATCGAAAAGTAAACACAAAGTATGTAATATATTCCGTATATATTACATATGAAAAATTGAACAAGTATATAATTCATATCGTGAATTATATAACAAAGGCAAACAATCAAATAAATATTTGGGGTATATAATACTTTGCGAGTATTATATAAGAAATGTGAGAAAATAATTGTAACAATATAATTCGACACGTTTTCGGAAATCACCAATTAAATTATTAAAAACGTTCTTGCATAAAAGTAAACGCATGTTTTAAAATAATATTTAATAAGTTAGTATTTCGTTTTCTTGATGGGTTGTAGCTAAAATAGTTGTCTCATTTGTAAAAGTATAGTTCTCGTTTGTTTATCTGGTTATTGTATAATTACAAATTAACAATCTTAAGACTATATAACTTCGTCTTTTATCGGTTTTTCTAAGATAATAGAAATTAATAGGAAATTTATTAAGTATAGTAGTTTATAGATTTTTCGGCATGACCTATTCGTTTATAAAACGTTTCCCATTTTTACAAAACTCAATGTTTTCCCCTTTTCAATCAATCCATGTTGCAAAATATATGCGGGTTTTAATATGTATATAATCGAGACCAACCAATGACGAACATAAGTAAACCAAACACGCATTTAAGATTATAAAACACAAAAACGAAAATAATATATAACACATTTATTTAACCATTAACTACCATTTAATCCGGTTTTTTATATTTTATCAAAACTTGCAATATATTTATTAGGCGATTTTTATAAATCAATCACGCCTTAAAGGCTGTTTCGCATCAAGCCAAACACGCCCTTACGGTGTTTCCTGCTCACCCAAACACACCCTTTGTGGTTTCCTGCTCACCCAAACACACCCTTTACGGTTTCCTGCTCACCCAAACACACCATTTGTGGTTTCCTGCTCACCCAAACACACCCCTTGCTAGTGCGTTTCTATGAAACCAAACGCACTCCTTGCTATTTTGCAACCAACCAAACACACCCTCGTGGTGTTTCTGTCAACCGAAACGCACCCTATTCGATATTATGTTAAACCAAACACACCCTTTTGGTTATTCTATTAAACCAAACGCACCCTTTTGGTTATTCTGTTAAACCAAATGCACTCTAGTAAATCTGATAAACCAACCACCCTTTTGTAGCTCCCGCTAAGCATAGCTAAACAAACCCGACGCACCTTGTTGGTGGGTTTTTATCAAAACCCAATGCACCCTTGGTGCTCTGCCAAACCCAACACACCCTATTGATGGTTCGTTTAGAACCAAACGCGCCCTGTGGTGCTTTCATGAAACCCAACGGGGTTTTTATCAACAACCAAACGCACCCTATGTGACTGAGACAAACAGACGCAATCTTTTTCGGAGGCTGGGTCTTGGAGTGCATCAGGGTGTAGGTGCACGTGGTAACGTAAGATGAGATGGTGGTGTAGATGGTGTGTTGGATGTGGTGCGGCTATGCGTCGCATGGTGTGCCGACGAAGATGAAGGACGATGGTGTCGGTGGAGTACGTGGTGATGTTGTGGTGATAGATGGCACGCTATTGGTGGCGCCAGGTGGCCTATGGTTGTTGTTGTTTTCGGTGTGAGGCGGATTGGCGAGGATGTTTCTGTTGATGCGAGTGTTATGAAAGATCGGTGGTGGTGATGAAGATGGTTGTGGTGTGGTGGCCGAAATCCAGCTAGAGGTCGCCGGAGCGGCGCCGAAAATTGAGAGAGGGGAGGAGGCTAGGGTTTGTCAAAAATGAGTATAACCTTAATACCCAATCTATATATACTCAAAAAGTTTCAAAAAATATGGCAAGTTTAATATAGATGAGGGTTAATTGTTGTAAGTATTACCACAGGGACCAATAGTATAATTTTTGTATAATATTGGTTCGGGACTCGTTTAGGCAAGTTAACGGCTTATTCAAAACATGAAAATTTCACCGTTGCGTTTAAAATAGTTTTTCCCATAAAAATGAGTATTTACTTGACTATATTTTATAAAGGTTTTTATAAAATATATTTAAAATGATTATTATTTATTTATTTGGTACCATTGGGTGTCACGGGCAAGCTTTGTCCGTAAAAATTAAAACTTTAAGTTGAACATTTGCGTTTTTAAACAAACGTTTTTTAATAAAATGTAAAATAATTTTATTAAATATTTTTATTTAATAAAAAGTGATAATTAAATATAAATTTAATTATTTTTGTGTCGGTACGCGTTGTGTTCAAAATTTTGCGAGATTATTTTAGTCGCTTTCTGCTTGGTTCAGGTCTCGGGTAAAACTAAAAAGTTGTCCGAAATGTCGTTTTACATCAAATTACTTTAGAGTCCGAGTGGTGAAAACGTGATTTAGCAAGTCGTTTTGATAAGTCAACTTAGGAATAACATATATCTTCCCGTTTTAATAAAAATAAATTTGCACTTGAGAGATATGTAATAATAAATATGAAATAAATATGATTTATTATTTAAATATGTTCCAAAAAATTACCGGTTACGCGGTAATCGTTTTTATGTGACAATAAAAGATCAAAAGTCAAAAAGTCAAGTCGGACCCGAAAAGTCAAAGGGTAAAATAGTCATTTAAAATTTTGAAAATTGCCGGTTGTTACAGTACCTACCCCTTAAAGGAATCCCGTCCCGGGATTCGATTCTTGTTAACCTACTGTGTGACCAAGAAAAGATTTAAGATTTAATAATCCAGTTTTGAGCATGGCGTTGATAATCTTATTCAGCAAAATTTTGATGTGTCGACACTTCTCAATATACCAAAAATTTTGGCTAAGTTTGACCAGGATATTTAATCCATCAAAATAGGTATCTCAAAAAAAATTATCATTACAGGTTTTATGATTGATATAAATGCGTTATAAAGAAAGTCTCTTAATAGTGAAAGCATCGAAGGAGAAAGTGTAGTCGCGTGAGTGTGTCTGTATAAAGTTTCAAATGTTTAAGGACGAAGTCTCGTTTATGATATCTGTAATGTTCGATGATTAATAACGGACGAGGCTAATGGCTGTAAGTATTCAACCTACTTAGGCAGTACCAGGATGTTTACCTAAGTCTTCGCACTAGTGGCCCGAAGTGAATAGTTCGACTAGATGTTTCGTCGATAGGTGTTTATCTGGTTTAAGGGGGGTTGCATTACCTATTGGATAAAGTTGTACAAGCTGGGACCGCTCCAGGACCCAACAACAGCAACCATAACGACAATAACTATAACAAATGGTGATGGGATGCAGAGAGTGAGGACATTTCGAGAAACAATATCCCCAGAATAAAGTTCAACAAATGGGAGGAGCTCGCGGGAGAGCTTATGCGATAGACGGCGGAATATGGTACTCAGTCGTTAGTTCGAGGATGAATCAACTCCATTAGCTCAAGTGTGCACAAGTCGGTTAGCTCCACAAACAGTTCACGATCGTAAAGATTTGTAACGGTAAAAGTAATAACTTAAGAATGAGATAAGGTAGTTCAAGTGAGGCCTTAAGATTCTGCTGAGTGGTAAGACACGATTGTGTTTCTAGACCTTTTTAACGGATTCTGGTGATTTTCGGGTTCGAGTTCATACTCGTGTCATATTGGATACCATTAAGCCCAGTCATTTATAATTCTTTATTTACATAAAGAAGCGTCCAAATTTATGTAAGTAAGAAATGATAAACTTATGGTTCGGTGATTTACATTTATTTATTTAATTGAAGATGCGTCTCAATCCTTTCAAATAAAGAGATTATAAATCATCCTACTTAATAATTTCCGATGCAATACGCGTACTCACATAACCTTCAAGGTGGTGGATAACATGACGCTGCATGTGCTCTAATGAGTATGGGACGAGTATTTAAAACTCGTCTTCAGAGACAAGGAATAAAACAATCAGGCGAGATCGACATAGAGTTCAAGATAGTTAATGAGTACTCGGTTAAAGTAAATAAGATAAAGGTCATTATGAACGAGTCAACATAGCAATTATCATATCAATCCTCCTATTACAAGTCCCGCCCATACAAGACTTGTAATACTTAGATTCATACATAATTCCATGTGAACAGAACTATGACGGTTTCGTTAAATAGCGATTATCATTTCAATTTCCTCCTATTACCAGTCCCGAATACAAAGACTTGGTAATACTTAGATTCATACATAATCCTATGTAAACAAAATTGTGACGGTTTTGTGTAATACGATATTGTATAAGGTTATGAAGAAACAAAATAATTTTAGAGACCACTGTATAACTCACAATGTCTTAAGAAATGTTCTGGTATTTATATAAATAACTCTTATATAAATAAATGTACGATATACGCAAAGGGATGTAAGCGTATTATATATATATATATATATATATATATATATATATATATATATATATATTATATATATGTATGTCATGTAAGCACGTAATGTAAGCAAGTAGTGTGTATGCACTTTGAAAATGTTTGATGTAATGCAATATTTGTGAAAACGGTTATAGTCTAGGGTAAAATATGCAACCTAGTTCTCTATAACCAGTGCTCTGATACCAATCTGTAACACCCCCAAAAATGTGTCGCAGCGGAAATATGTCCGGGAGTGTTACTTTATAATACAACAACACAAGATACAACAGAACGACCTCTAAATGTGTCATTTGAAAAGTAATCTTGTTGAATTTCTTGAAATTGATATAAGATTTGTCTCAAAATTGCATCACAATGAAAAGCTTAAAAGCGATACAACGAGATTTGATCATTTGCATGTAAGTAGAAATCCATGAATAAAATCTTGTCAAATTTAGATTCTAGTGCACATCAAGTAAGCCAAGCATCTAATTCACCTGAGAAAAAAATGCTTAAAATGGTCAACATAAAGTTGGTGAGTTCATAGATTTTTGTAAATGTAAATATTGGATCAAATATTTGTAGAGAGTATAGGACTATTTCAATCGTTCTAATAGTCACAAAATTATACGTAGGATGCATGATAATTATAGCTATCACAAGATGTTTCAAGTATGTATTGCCCAATGAGTGATTACGATTACTCTAAGTTCATGAAACTGCTGCGTAGATGGTATGTGCTTAATTACACATATCATTTACATAGGAAAACATGCTTAAAAGACTAAAAACATACCAAAAATACATTGTATTTGTGTGTTTTGCATCTATATTGGGCAAGAAACGGATATCAACAAAAAAAGATAAAAACGAAGTCAAAACGGACAAAACCGGGCACGAAATGGAACGAGCGTGAGAAGTCAAAAAGTCAACCCCGACAAAGTCAAAGTCAAAGCCGAAGTCGATATCGAGAGAAATGTTAATGAGCCCCCCCCCCCCCCCCCCCAAACCCGTACCCATCTAATAGGCCGGGTCAGCCCATTTAAACATTAAAGAAGATTATAAGTCTTTAAGATTATGAAAAACCCTTATTAAACCCAAAACCATAACGGCCCAAAACCAATGGCCAAACACAAACACTTACAAGCCTATTGGGATAAGGTTGTTAAGTCTGTAGTCTTTAAGACTATCATGCAATTATCACCATTTAAACTTAGGGGTATTTCTGCCAACCCCTTATAACTTTACACCACAAAGGACGATGGATGCAATTCAACAATACAAGTTCAGGGACCAAATGTGCCAAAACCGCAAATTTATTAACCACAACCACCCCCTAAAAAAACCCCCCCTACCCCCCCCATGCACCCTTTTATATCTTTTTCCCACCAAGCTCAAAAACCAACACTGTTCACCCATCACTTTCCTCTGTACCCTGCAACACCACTCCAAAAATTGTTATCCCACTTCACCCCATGACAAACCTAGCTCTCCCCACCTCACAAAACCCATTGCCACCTTGGCAATCCCCTAGTATCCCATTGGTCAAGAACAAAGGACAAGAAAATCAAGGGTTTGGATTGAAGGCCTTGATGAACACTCAAAATGAAAGGTTGGATGAAGACTTCTAGACCTCCTCACCAAACAAACACAACTAGCACAAAGCAAAGAAGACATTCGTCTATAAAAGGCTTAGTTCACAGTTTGTAAAAACTAAGTAGTGTAGTCTAGTTTTAAATTTACTTTTTAATGCTTTCATTTATGTTTTCAAGTCTTTTAATTTAAATTTCCAACTTTGTACTCTATTTTTAAGTTAATGCAATTTAAGTTTTCAAGTTTTTAAATTTTGTCTACTTTTCAAGTTTTATGCATTCAAGCTCTTTTGTGTTTAAAAGCCTTTTCTATAAGCTCTCATAAGCTTATAGAAGCTGTTTTAACTCATATCAAGCTTCTTCATAGCTTGTTGTGAGTGTACTGTTTCATTAAAGAAAATTGGAATTTTTGAGCTTTTGAAAGATAAGCTTAAAAAGGATGAGCTGATGGGGTTTAGTGCTTATTGGTAAGCTATAGGGTGATAAGGAACTGATTTGGAAGCTTATAGTTCCTAACCAAAGCATTTGGACCTTTGTAAGTTGCAAAATTTCATTTTCATGCCATTTTATGCATTTGCTTATTTTTAGCTTATTATTGCTTATTTCTGCCTTATTGATGCTTATTTGTTCTTACTTATGCTTATTTGATCAAGTTTTATGCAAGTCATGCTTTGTTTTAGCTTATTTTTAAGTTTTTAAGATTTAAGGGGGTGTTTGGGTTAACCACTGTTTTTGGTATAAAACACGTTTTGGTCATTCAAAGTCAAATCAATTTCAAATTTCATTAAACTTCTATTGTTTAAGCAAGTTTTTACAAGTTTAATTCAAGTTTTCCAAGGTTTTCATGTTTTTATAACTATGAGTTGAATCTGTGGATTTTTTTATGAATTTTAGGTGCATAATCTTCGATTTTAAGTTTGGGTAATGTTTAAGAGTTGTTTTGAGTCCATTTTAGTCATTAGAATGCATTAAAAATCTGGTCTTAGAGTCTTGGTCATTGTTTCATTCAAATACAACTTTTTTTCAAACTTGTTAAATGTTAACTGTGGTGCTTTTTATGTTTTATTGTGCATTGGTTTTGATTTCAAGTTTTGAGGTTTGAGAAGTGTGTTTTTAAGTTCACAATACTTTCATCTTTAAGGTTAGAATCTGGTCTAAGAGTTTAAGGATCTGTTTCATGTTTAAAATCAAAATGGGTCAAAACAGTCAAGTAATGGGTTAGCTTTAAGTCCAAGTAGGCCTTTTCCATTAGCTTTTTAACTGCTTATATGAGTTTCAAACTCATTTTTCTTGGCTGATTCTTATAGTTAGGTATATAAGCTTCAACTTTGCTTTTTACCTTTTTGCCATAATGATCCATTAAGCCCTTCGAAATTAGCTTAGAAAGTAGCTTAGTAGGCCTGCCTGTATTTACCATTATGCCATTCTTATGGCTTATTTGTGCTTTTAGCAATTCTGCTTATTCTAAGGTGCTTATTTCTGGTGAATTTTCCTTCTTAGGTATCTAGGATTAGTTAGTTTAGCTTTTTAGCCTTAGTTGTAGCTTAATGAGCTTTTTAGTTTAGCCAAAAGTGTCAACAGTTAGTTTTTTTTAGAATTAAGCAAATCTTAAGTCTGTCACTTAAAAGCTCATTTTCTGGCTTATTTATTGCTTTTCAAAAATAGTTTTAGTTTTAAGGTATGCTTATTTTTAAGTCTTTGATAAGTTTGTGTAAAAAGTTTTTTAAAAAAATACATGATTTTCAAAAAGGGAGTCACATGGGTCAAACCTGTGACCTCCCCGTCGCAAACACAATGTTTTAACACTTCACTCAATACCATTTGTGCTAGTAGTTCAGATTGGTATACTTCTATACTATTTTCATTTTAAGTCATTTTAACAAGTTTGCTTATATAAGCTTATTTGATTTTTCTGGGCTTATTTATAAGCCGAATTTTAGCAGCCTTATTTTTCTTAAATTAGTTATAGTATTTTATACCTTCAGTAATTTTTTGGATTTTTTTTAAAATCGTTTAGTATTATTTATAATTTTTCTTTATTAAAAATTTTAAAAAAAATCATAACTTTAATTTAAAAAATAAAAAAAAATTATTTTTTCTAAAATTTTCTTTTATCACTTAGGATTTATAAAAAGTTAAAAAGGTCATTCTAGGATTAAAATTTGATAATTTAAGTTTTCAAGTCGCGTTTTTTTAATTCCCGTTAACGTTTTAGGTTTTAACTTAAATTGCTTTCGTTTTAGAGTTTCTTTTACTTGTTTTTGCATTTTTAATTGTATAAATAGAATCCAAATCCACTCTTTGATCATTCAAGCATAAATTATCAAACGTAAACTCAATTTTCAAATTCACGCCTCGACGGGAAACGACCCGGGAGATTTTAGATTTTACTTTGATCAAAAGTAATTTCTTTGAATCTTTTGGAATACGTATACTATATATAGATTATAATTACCCCTAAAAAGGTATTACAATTTTTGGCGCCGCTGCCGGAAGGAGGAGTGTAAGACGATTGTCGTTTCCGACGTTTGACAATTAGTGCTTTGAAGATCCTTCCATGTGAAGTTATTTTGCTTATTTTCTTATAAAAATAAAAAAATACAAAAAGTTTTTTTTATATATATAAGACAAGAAAAAATCAAAAATATAAAAAAATTGTCCTTATATATAAATAAAATGAATCAATTATATAATACTCTCAACTTTGAGTATTATCATTAATAAGTTCACGAACCAAGAAAAAAAACTTGCCTTTTTTAGTCACTTGCGAGGTACGGCTCACTTTTGAAACGTTGTAACAAACTATAGAGGGGTATAAGGAGGGTTGCGCCGAGGGAACTACGACCCTAAAGGAGAAGGTTTTTAATAGCTTCGCGCTTTCCTACTCCTCCGCTCCTTTGTGCGTTTTTCTTTTAGAGAGTTACCGTGAAGCTTGTTGATTATTAGGTTTAAGTTGTCTTATCTCATTGTCCGTTATTAAAATAAATCTTTGTGAATCAATTGTTGAAAAACCAAAAAAAAAACAAAGAACAAAAAAATTAGTATAAATTTTCTTTTTATATTTTAGTGCATGCGCACTCGTTCTCAATCCCGTAATTCTAACCGTCAACAACAACAAGTCCCACCGACTTTTTTTGAACCATTTGATCTTGAGGAACCAATTAATAATCAAGATCCTCCCGATCCTCCCGTAGTTACGATGGCTGATACACGTACTATGACACAATTTCTCCAAGCACCCACCGAGGGTTACGAGGATGCAATCGTTGTTCTCGAGATCACCGCGGACAACTTTGAGCTTAAGCATGGTTTGCTTACTCTTGATCAAAATAAACAATTTTTGGACATGACAAAGAAGGACCCGCATGCTCACATTCGATATTTCAACAAAGACTCACTTCTCGTGATTTCCTGAACGTCCCGAGTACGTCGGTTAAGCTTATGCTTTTCTCATTTTCCCTCGAGGGGGCAGCCCAGATTTGGCTTGAAAAAGAACCCCCTCGATCGATTCTTACTTGGGATGATCTTGTTTCGAAATTCATAAACAAATTTTTCCCTCCCTCCAAAAACAACAAACCTTCGAAATCGAAATCACAAATTTCCAACACGGATTTGATGATACTTTTTATGAGGCATGGACCGATTTATTGATTCCTTCGTGCATTGCTTCCCATCATGGTTCTCGGATTTCATCAACTCGTATACTTTCTACAATTGCCTTGAACTCGTATGAACCAAGATTCGTTGAATTCCGCCCGGGTGGTAATTTTTTGGATAAATGTCTCGAGATGCCTAAATATCATCGGAAGACAAATCCAAGTTCGTCATTCACGAAGCAAAGCGATTGTTTCCAAAGTGAGTACGAGCTCTTCTACCCCCGGTGTTTCTCCCGATGTTGGAACTTAAAGATATGGTGAAAGCCTTGCTTCTCGATAAGAAAAACCAATCCCAAGCTCCCGCTACCGTAAAAGCGGTCGAGGAAAGTTGTGTAACTTGCGGTGGTGCTCATTCTCACCGTAATTGTCCCGCCACCGATGGCAACGTTTATCGTGACTTATCAGAATACGTTTCTCAAGCCGCCATGGCTAATTTCAATCAAGGAAATACCGGTTACCGACCCCTGATTGCAAATCAAATTCGACCTCCCGGTTTTCCTCCCGTTCAACAAAACCAGGAATAAATCAAAACGTTATCAACAACAACCAGGGGGAATAATTAAACCAAGGCCAATTATCGACCCCGGTTTAATCAACCTACCGGCATACCAAGCCGGTTACCTAAACTTCGGCTTACCTAGTTCTGGCTCCTCAACACAAGTGTGTCAATGGAGACTTTCAAAATACTTCAAGAGTTATGATGCGGTTATGAAAATATGCAAAACCAAAACCAAAACATGCAAAACCAAATGACCAATTTGACGGACTTGCTTACCAAGTTCATGAATACAATACCGCTCTTAATTTAGGCCGGTTCATTCTTTCCAGCAACACCATTGCTAACCGGCGAGGGTGATATAAAAGCAATCACCACCCGAAGTGGTGTTCCTTATAATGGACCTCAAGTTCCAGCTCCGCCCTCTTCTCTTCCTAAGGTGGCGGAACACGAACCCGAGGTGACAAAGGATACGGTGCAACCGAGCACCGAAGACATCCAACCTCCGGTGGCCCAAACTCAAACTCAAATTAATGAGCCCGTTGTTGCTAAAAAGGCTAAAACGTGACCATACCTTATCCTTCAAGGATTAACAAGGAGAAGCTCTGTGAAAAAGATGATCTTTTAGCTTTGAAATTTATGGAAATTTTTAGGAATCTCCATTTCGAGCTTAGTTTCGCGGATGCTCTCCTACACATGCCCAAATTTGCACCAATGTTTAGAAAGCTTCTCAATAACAAAGATAAGATAATTGACTTAGTGAAGACACCGGTGGTGAAAATTGCTCGGCGGTTATCCTCAAAAAGTTTCCCGAAAAACTTGGAGACCCCGGTAGATTTCTTATACCATTGATTTTCCGGAGATGGATGAATGCTTAGCCTTGGCCGATCTCGGTGCAAGCATCAACCTAATGCCTCTATCCATATGGAAAGAGCTAAATCTCCTGGATTTGACCAAGACCCGAATGATACTTGAACTTGCCGACCGAACGATTTCTATTCCAACAGGCATAGCCGAGGATGTTTTCGTGAAAGTTGGAACATTTTTCTTTCCGTTCTATTTCGTAGTGGTTGACTATATTGCCGATCCTCGGGTTCCTTTGATTCTTGGGAGACCCTTCTTGAGGACGGCACGAGCTTTGATTGATGTTCACGGTGAACAAATGACCCTTCGACATGATGACCAATCCATAACATTCAAAGTTGGTGATACTAAGACATTCTCCTACAACATCATTGAATCGGTTAAACGAATCGATGTCATTGATGTAGTGTAACGCCCCGACCCAAAAGGGTAGAAGTATTACAAATATGGTGTGACATCAAAGGCATACAAAATCATAACACAGCATATAAAGCGGATAGTCTCAATAAATTATACCAAAGGAAAATAAGTCAACATGACTTAAGGTACATAAGTTCTTAAAAGACAGACATATCCAAACGAAATAACCGAAATAACGAAGGTCTCAAAAAGTAACAAATCATATATCAAAACTAAGATCTCTAGGGTAAGTCCACACTCAGCACTCATATCCCGAAAGCAACCCCAGCTCCTAGCTTAGATACTGCCCGCTGGAAAAGAAAGTGCGGCTGAGCTTACAAAGCCCATGTTGAACAGATATATATAATCGAACGCAAAAGATAACGGAAAATAAAGGATACGATATAAGGTGCAAAGGGTATCACAAGACATGATCAAAGGAATACAAATATAAGGTAAGACAAATCAGAAGTCAATTCATAGTGTAAGGTAAGATGAATCAGAAAATCAAATCAAGTCCAATTACCAAGCCCAAACAAATCATATCATAGTAACCATGGAGTCGCGAGCTCCAAAATTGTGAAAGACGTGGAATGCACCCAAACATCAGTCACCAAATATACATATATCATAATGTCATAATCCATCGAATACATAAACAAATCTAGATGCATCATTCGCCCTAAAACAAATTAATTATCTTCATTAATGGCATATAATATCAAATGGGAGGACGTGTGAGAAATCTTAACCCACCATGAGTCATGCCAAAGGTGCATCAATTGACAATGCCATGTTACCTTCATGCTAGCGAAACAATTAGTGGTCGGTCTCAAACTGATGGGTTCTAAGCAAAGTCTTATCAAAGTTCATTTCAAAGGGATATAGCAAAGGGTTAATGCCAAAGTTCCAATATCAAACAGTAGCATTGCAGGCGATTCAAATAGAAAACATAATAAACAGATGATTTAAGAGAACAAGATAAAAGGCTCAGAGCAAATGTAAGCAAATCTATAAGATAATCAAAGATAGAGAGGAATATGTCATGAAAAACCTTAACGATAAGGTCAGAATATTTGTACCTTATTCTGAAGCAAAGCAATAATCAAAGAAACACCACAGTAATATCAAAATCACTCCCTCTTGACCGAACCTAAAGAAATGATAAATTCGAATTACAAACCATTCATTTAAGTTATACTTTCTATTTTTAGTAACTTTCCATTTTTAGTAACTTTCCATTTTTAGTAACTTTCCATTTTTAGTAAGTTTCCATTTTTAGTAAGTTTCCATTTTTAGTAACTTTCCATTTTTAGTAACTTTCCAAAATTAGTAATATTCATCATTTGAGATTCTATTAAGTATTTTGAATAGTTTAGGGACCTAACATGTCAACCTTACAAGTTTACGGGTTAAATATGACAACTCTTTCTCCTTTTTTAGGGTTTTTAATATACAAAATCAACAATTTTAAGGTTAAAGTGTTAATATTCAAAGTTTCACATTTTTATTCTGGATTTTACCTTCCATTTTATGTATTTACAAGTCAAACCCTTAATTTATACAATTTACATATTTAGCCCTTTTTGTTTATTAATTATTTAAACAATATCTTTAATTTCCATATTTACTAAAAATGTCCTTATTAGATTAAAAATTGACAAAATCATATTTATACATTAAATACTAACCAACCTTTCACTTTTTCAGGGAATTTACAATTTCAGTCCCTCTTATTTTTAATTAATTAAATTTCTAATTATTATTTATTTGTATAATTAACCATTGTAATCAAAATTAATAGCAATATTGAGCCTTTATACCCCAAAATTATTTTATACAGAATATAATAAGTATAATAACATGTCTAAAACAGACCCCATAGTTTCAGAAATTACAAAACAAGTCCTTAAACTTTTAGGAATTAATTCGGCTAATAAATAAATCACTAAAACCACTAATTAATTTTTCCCAATCACACAACAATTAATTACAATATTAGCATTTTATTGCATCTGGATAAAAATTATCAAAACCCTAACCCTAATTTTATTTTTTCCTTTTTCCTTTTATTCGAAATCGGCAAATAAGTAAATCCCAAAATAATTATTCGAATCCTCCTAAATTTTTCCAACAAATTTATCTGAGTCATATATGATATAAAAAACCTTAGAAAAATATAAAATCAATTTTACAAATATTACAAATTCCGATTTCATAATTAATCCAAAATTAGGGTTTCGAACATGATTTAATTATTTCGACCAAAATAACATGCATGATAATTTTTCTTAAGCATAGAACGAATTAATATGATGAAAAATGAGATAAAAAAATACCTTTGATGATCCTTGGTGATTTTATGAATTTATGATATTCGGTTAGGTTTATTCGAACAAAACAATACCACGATCGAACCAAGCTTTAAACAATCTTTCCAATATTTTTCCCACAATCCTTGATCTCCAAAACACCTTAGAAAATTCGTGCAAGCCCTTGGAAAAATCTTGTGCCGCCTCTTTTTGTATTTTAGGGTTTCGGCTATTATTGTTTTTAGGATTTAGATAAAAGAAATGCACAAGGGAATTATGATAAGTATTTGGCCGAGTTTTGGGCCCTTTAAAAATGAACAAAATCTGATTTTAAATTTGCAATATTTATTTTGTATTTATCTTAATTTTATTTAACTTAATTTGTAATATATAATTAAATAAATATACTTAATTCGGCATAATTATATATACATAAATATTACTTATTTTTCTTGTATAATATAAGATATTTTAATCTTACATAAATTCCATAATTGCCATATATTGTATTTTCATAATTTCTATAATTAAAATGAAATTTATTTAAGCTTTTATGGATTTTCTTGAATTAGGGGTATTTTGGTAATTTTACACTTGTTGAGATTTTTAGGTTTTACAACTTCTTCCCCTCTAAAAAAAATCAACTTCTTCCCCTCTAAATTTTTTTTTTTCGTCCTCGAAA
>BQNB010138203.1:0-11273 GCA_026074375.1 Tanacetum coccineum | reverse complement strand
TTCCTAAAAGGCATAAACACATAACAGTTAAGGCTCACATAAGCTAAACTTAATTAGCTCCCCTTTATTTGATAAGCAGTTATTGTTTAAAACCTTTTTCCTTTATCACAAACTAATTTTATGAAGAAGATATTTGACATTTTCTCCCCCTCAAACAATGACCCATTTTCTATTTAAAGAGCAGTAGTCGTTGTTTGAGTGGTCAAATGTCTTTGAAAATGATTTTCAGATGACTTTTTGATCTTAATGTTATATTTTTGAAAACAACACCATAGAGAATAAGATTTCTCTTATTTTATCACATAAGCGCACTGACACGTACACTTATGGAATATAGGAAGCACGGGTTGTGATGCAAAGTAATCACAAGCCTTTGCATGGTCATAAAGTAGACCATGCCCGAGAATAAATTCCCGTTGTTAGGCCAAGTTTTCTTTTTGAAATACTTGCCTTTAAGATGATGACCGGGTTGCTAACAGAAATAATAGCAAGCCATTTTTGGCATGTTTTAAAAGCTTATGAACTTCTGCTCGAACTTCATTTACAGCCTCGTATCATTATTAAATGACATTTCTAAGGCCGTAAATGTTATTGATTTTCAGAAGATATGCCAGAGATACATATTTTTATATTTTTCTGATTTTTTTTTAATTTTGTATTTTGTTTTTTTATAAGAAATGGAAAATATTTTTGTGTTTTTTTATGATTATATATATATATATATATATATATATACATATTATACACAGGATATAAGAATAGGTACCACCGCTATTCTTCGGCTTCATCTGCTAGTTCTTTCAGAGTCTCAGGAGTAAAACTTCTCATTCATAGCTTGTCGATAAGAAATTCAATTCTTTCTGGACATAGAGGCTTGGTGAAGATGTCCGCCAGCTGATATTCCATGCTAACAAAGTAAAGCTTGACGACTCCATTCTCCGCTTTATCTTTTATAAAGTTATATCTGATGTCGATATGCTTTGATCGAGAATGTTGAACATTGTTGCAGCATAAGGCAATAGCGCTTTTTTATCACAGTACATTAGAATTTTATTGAATCCAAGGCCATAATCGGTAAGTTGTGATCTCATCCAGAGGACTTGAGCACAACATCCGAACAAGGCTATATATTCAGCTTCCGTACTAGATATTGTAGTGCTTTTCTGCCTTTTTGATGATCAGCTAACAAGTCTGTCTCCCAACAAATGCATAATTCCATATGTACTACATCTTGTATCTTGACAACCCACGTGATCAGCATCTGCAAAGGCTGTTAGTGTAATAGCAGAATCCTTTGAGTACCATAATCCCCGATTAACGGTTCCTCTTAGGTATCAAAAGATTCTTTTCATAGCATGTAGGTGCTTTTCGGTAGGACAAGCCTGATACCGGGCACACATACAGATAGCATATACTAGGTCTGGTCGACTAGATATGAGATACAGAAGGGTGCCAATCATGCCACGATAATGTGTAGGATCAACGGTTTTTCCTTGTGGATCCTCATCCAGTTTGGATTTCTCCACCATAGAAGTATCCACTGGGTCACAAGATTCCATTTCGTATTTCTTAAGTGATTCTAGAGCATATTTTAATTGGTTTAAAAAGATGCCCCTAGGACTCTGTGAAATCTGTAGTCCTAGAAAAAAAATGATATTTTGCCCATTATTGACATCTTGAATTTGGAACACATTATCTTAGAAAATTTATCACAGAGTTCGGTTGTAGTAGAGGCAAAAATAATATCATCAACATAGATTTGTACTAGGAGGATATCTTTGCCGTCTCTTTTGATGAACAATGTGGGATCAACCGTGCCTTTAGAAAATCCTTGGGATAGCAGAAATGATGACAATAGATCATACCACGCGCGTGGAGCCTATTTCAACCCATATAGAGCTTTCTTCAGTCTGTATACGTGATTAGGATTGTCAGGATCCACAAATCCGTCCGGTTGGCTAACGTAGACTTCTTCACGCAAAATGTCGTTCAATAATTCTGTCTTTACATCCAGTTGGTAGACGATGATATTCATATGAGCAGCAAACGCGAGAAATATCCGAACGACCTCTAATCTTGCCACGGGAGCAAAGGATTCTTCAAAATCAATTCCCTCTTCCTGACGGTATCCACGAGCTACCAATCTAGCCTTGTTTTTTCAAGATTCCTCCCAATTCATCTAATTTCACCTTGTATATCCATTTTAAGGTGATCACAATCACTTTATCTGGACGAGGAACACGTTCCCATACTTCAAGACGCTTGAATTCATCCAGCTCTTCTTGCATTGCCTCAATCCAGCATGATTTAGTTAATCCGTCTTTGAAGGTATTTGGTTCCACTGAAGATAGGAAAACATCATAATAGGAGAATAGGGCTTGTTTGTGTAGTTGGAGTCTTGTGGAAACGGGTCTGGAAGGGTCACCATTTATATTTTGTATCGGATGATCTTTTGTCCATTTACTAAGGTGTTTTGAGATTGGAGCGTCTGAGTGCACGATAGCAGGAATAACATCTGATGATGAGGATCCTTTAGAAACATTTTCTGGAATTGGAATGCCAAAATAAGGATCGTTACTCATATGTGCAACCTCAAGGTCATGAGACTTCTTTAGTACAGTGAGGAATTTCTTGGGATTGTGATTGTGGAGTGGTTTGTGAGATACTTGGTGAGGGTGCATCTTGATCAACAGTTGTTAAGGAAGGTGAACTGGTTGACACAACAGGAGATGGAGCTTCTTCTATAGGAATTGGAGAGGCAACGCTAGCTGGAGGAGAGAAGAACTCATCAAACACTGGTTGAAACACAAAATCTCATTCATGCCTTGATGGTGGTACAAACGGTGCTGAAGGAGGAGGGTTTGGAACGAGTCCTGAACAGGGTGTTGCAGAAGTTATTTCATGAAGCGCGGGTTCTAAACTGCTTTGTTAAGAAGCCATTGCCGTCAACTCATCAAAATTGACATGGATGGTTTTAATTATTGTTCGGGTGCGTCAGTTGTAATTACGGTAAGCTTTCTTCTTTGGTGCATATCCAATGAAAATACCTATATCAGCTTTAGCTTGAAGTTTGCCCAAATTCTCACTATCATTGTTTGGGTAACAAAGGGCACCAAAATTATAAAGGTAGGATAAATCTGATTTTCTTTCATGTAAGAGCTCATAAGGAGTTTTTCCATGGCGTCTTCGTATAATGGATCGGTTTTAGGTGTAACATGCGGTAGCAACTGCTTCGGCCCATAGAAACAAAGGAGCTTTTGCATAGATTAACATTGTTCAGGCGACTTCAACAAGAGTACGATTTCACCTTTTAACAACACCATTTTGTTATGGAGTTCGTGCAACCGATGTTTCGTAAGAGATGCCAACCCGTTCATAGTAGTTTCCTAGAGTTTGATTAACGAACTCAGTTCTATTATCTATACGAATGTTCCTTACAACTGCATTCAATCTAACTTGTATCATTTTTAGAAACTTGATTATAAAATCAGGAGCTTCATCCTTTGATGCTAGAAACTTCGCCCATGTGAACCGAGAGTAATCATCCACAATGACAAGAATGTACTTTTTCCCATTTACACTTGCAACACAGAGGCCCACAAAGATCCATGTACAGAAGATATAGTTTTTCTTTATTGGTGTCCTCAGATTTAGGTTTATGTGATTGTTTCTTGCTCTTTCCCATGGCACATGCAGGACACAAATGATATTTTTCAAATTTAAGTCTGGGAAGACCACGTACTAGACTGTTTCTAGCCAAGTGATTAAGAGCAACAAAGTTTAAATGAGACAGACGTCGATGCCATAACCACGACTTCGTCTTTGTGGCTTTTGATAAGAGACATATAGGAGAAGACGCCATCATATCCCTAATGGACAGAGAATACAGGTTAGTTCCTCGAGATCCTAAAAGCAAATCAACACCTTCTAGATTACGAACAAAACAAGTGTGTTTTCTGAAAGCTACTTCAAGATCTAAGTCGCAGAATTGACCAACGGAGAATAGATTGTGTCCTAGTCCTTCCACATAATAAACCCTTGAAGTTATGACATTCCCTATCTGATAATCACCATACCCCATAATCTTCGCAACTTGGTCGTTACCAAATTTGACAGTACCAAGAAACTTATGAACGAAATTGGTAAGCTGAGAGCGATCTCCGGTCATGTGCTTGGAGCAGCCGGAGTCCAAATACCACAGAACAATTTGGACAACCTGCAATCGATAAGAGAAGAAAAGGATGGAGCAAATAAAGTATCGGATCCCCGAGATGTATCGTGTTAGCAGTCATAGATTTTGCAACCTTAGGTTTGTTATTAAGAACAGGTTTAGGTACTTTAGGTCTCCTTGTATATAGTATAGTTACTACGGTGTAACTACTTCAAGAGGAATGGGAACCCTAAGAGGCACTTTATTAGTGGCTGTAATCCTAGTTAAAGGGCATGTTTTTCCAACAAAGGTGAAAGTCTTTCCAGTGGGTTTCCATTTATATCCAACAGAGTTAGACACTTTTTTAGTAGGTTTCCATTCTTTTCTCTTTGTATTTTTCTTAGAGGCGGATTTATCATGCACATTCATACTATTCACATGATCAATTAAACATATAGCATGATTAGTATCAAACAAACATTCATTGCATACAAAACAAAGAGCCTTAGCATCTATAACAGAATGCTTAACATGTTTATTACAAACATTTTTTGACTCAGAATTTTTTTATTCAAACAAGATTTAACTTTCCTAGGTGGGACTTCTATTTTATTCTTCTTAATACTACTTGGTGGTCGTGAAATCCTATCATTCTTTGTATTGCCTAAAGGCTTTGATCCGCTAGCACTAGTAGAAGGTTTTACTCCTGTAGAAGACAATAAAGGTCTGTTAGTCACTTTAGGATTATTGCTTGATGATGCGACAAAGTCAACAAACTAAGCTATTTTTGGTTTGTTGATAGACGTGATCGCAACTAATTTCTTACTAGGTTTGTGAATATCAGGGCAGGTATCTCTAACATAACCTAGCACCTCTTGAATTAGCTTAACATACTTACAAGTAGAGTAAGATTTACTATCTAAAGGGTTTAGTGATTTAGCTTGTTTAACTATCTCCCTAAGAATAGCAGCTTGTTCCATAGCATGCTTAATGTAGTATTCATGAGTTTCCCTATTATTCTTATCCCTAGGAGCCAAAATCACTGGGTCAAGCTTATACATTCTTGGAACAATAGTGGTAGCAGTTGACACTTAGGCAACATTATCAACAATGTCCTTTCCTTTTAATTTCCTAAGATCATTTTTTAATTCTGTTATGACAACCACTTGTTCCTAAAGTTGAGCATTTAAATCAGAAATTTCAACAGACTTTTGATTTACTTGATTAACCAAAGATTCAGTTTGTTCTTTTGCACGAACACGTGATGGTTTAATTGAATCATAAAGTTGTTTATAAGTCTGTTTCAAATGCTCATTCTCATTAATAAGTTTTGTCACCCTATATTCCAGTTCTATATTGATTGTCTCAATTTCATCGAAGTCCTTTTTCACACTTTCACTGATAGAAGTTTCATTAACACGCTTAATTTGTTCTTTCAACTTCGTGATTTTCGTGTCTTTTGCTTGAAGCTCAGCTTTTAAATTATTTAATTCAAACAATTGATCAAATAAAGGTTCAGTTTGGTTCATAGATGTGTTATTCTTTTAAAAAAATTCTTTATTGAGTTGCATTGCAATTTCAAGAGAAATGCAGTGTTGTTCAAGTTCAGAAAATCTTTTTGAAAGTTTATTATACTCATCTTTTTCAACCATGTTGTGTTGTTTGATAAGCTCATCTTCAAGTTCGAGACACTTATTGCACATTTTCACATAATTCACATATTCAATCATAACCACAGAAGAATTCACATTCACAAAAGTATTCGGATTCACAACAATATTCATAATATCTTGAGAAATGATTTGATCCAAGAGTCAATCGTTTTCAATCAAAAATTATTTCTTTTGAATTTCAAAACACTGTTTGTCTACATGATACTGTTGAACAGCAGCTTCCATCTGGTTAAAAATTGTTTGAACTTCTGTTACCTTATTTAAAAGATTTTTATCAAAAACATTAAATATGTAAAGTCTTTAAAAATTGAATTATTTCATTTTGAAAAATAGCTTTAGTGTGTTCAAACCCCCATTCCTCTTCTGTTAAAGCATTAGGCATGATCCGCTTTTTCACCACATTGTCAAATTGGCTAAGATGGTATTTAAGCTTTTTAAAGCTTTTATTAACCAGGCTTACCTTAGGAAGTTCCCAAGGAGCCTCAATTTTGACAGGCGAAGAAGCAGATTGGTCAACATTAGGGTTTAAAGCTTGTTCATCAGACAGGTCTCGTTGTGGGACAAAACGTTTACCAAAAACTTTAGATAATTGATTTAACTGAGCATAATCAATTGGTTTAGTGTTAATTTTCTTTTATAAGACCATTGGATCATTTTGTTTTAAAAGCATTTTGGATCGACTCTCTTCTTCAAGCATCAAAGTCTCTTCTGAATCAGCAATTGAAATCACATTGGTTTCCTTAGCAATAACATTACCGTCATAAAGCATTGGCCTAATCTGCTGAGCTTTCTTAAGATAGAAAGGATTTTGAAAACCAAGAGCTTGTTTCAGGTTGTTATCATAGAAAACTTGTGGTTTCGTGAGCATATGCACAGTTTGCGCGGATTGACCCATTTTACAAACAATGTTGTCCAGTTCTTTAACTTTCTTTTCCAAAGCAATTTCTGTATCAATATTCTTAGCTTCTTTTTCCTTGGATTCGTTTTTGAAAACATTAAATGTTTTTGTTAACAATTCCTTTTCCTTTGATTGTTTAGAAAGAGTTTGTTTAAGATTGTTAATTTCTTTTTCAAAATCCGCAAACTGTGCATTTTTCTCCCGAATTATATCATCAATTATTAGCTTTTCTAGAGTACCTAAATCCATATTTTGTATTTCTTCTAGCAATTTTACCTGTTTTTTATCTTTCAATCTCAACAGGTAAGGTTTCATTGGCAATTAAATTGTCATTATTGACCTTGTTATAGTTAGTTACTTGATTTGATTGTTGTTCAAACACAGATAAGATCAAGGCATCTTGTTGTGCAGAAGAATTTGTATCCTGAACAGCTGCATTTTATGATTCAATCAGATACTGAGAGTACGGAATGATATTACTATCACTATGTATCTCATTCTCTAAATGTTCCACAAAGTGAGAAGGTTCAGAATACGACATCTCTTGCACACTTTGATTTAGCATATCATTATTAGTGTTGTCAGAGATTGGTACCTCGGACAGAACATCTGATCCGTAACTAGACAAGTTGGCCATAAGAACTGCTTTGGCTGTAGAGATCTCGTCATAGTCAGAATCATATGCATCCAAATTATCTGCTTGATAAGCTGCATTATGTATGATGATCGACTGTGTAACTGGACCCTTTGCAATACCAGGATCTGCCAAGAACTCCAATTCTTCCTCGGTAAGAACTTTACCATTTCCTTGAGCTTCAACCAATAGAACCTTTTCCCTGAGCCACGTAGCATCCATTTTCCTTTTTGGCTTTAGACACTGTCTTGCCATATGACCTTCCTCTAGGTAGTTAAAACACTTTACAGCTCTTTGTTGACCTGAATAATTCCCGCATGTTCCCAAAGTATTAGCTCTTGTTCCTGAAGTACCCGCAGCATAAGAATTTTGTCTCTCCTAAAGTGGTTAAACAGTCACTCTTCCATCATAAATAGTTGCTTGTTGTCTTGGGTTGGATAGGTTTCTTAGCTGATTGTTGGTAGATGGGAAACGAGATGTGACGACAGTAGACATAAATGACATCATTTTGTTAATGGCATCAATAGGGTCGTCTCCTTGATTAAACACATGAACTGCTAGACTGGAGTCTATTTGAGGAAATTCAGCAAGGTGTGTTTGTTGATTAATTGTGGAGATAGTATATTCAATTTGAGGAATGGATTATGGTTGTGGACAAGCCTCTTGATGAACAGTTGATGAGTAAGCATGTGGATACGGTGCTGTTGGATAAGTGATCGCATGTGGTGTGGATGGATAAGTGGTTGAGTAATGTTGTGTGGGATGAGTTGATCCATATTGAGGAGACTGAGATGGTGAAAACTATTGTTGAAACTAAGGATTGTTGTATGAAGACTGATAAGTGTTAAAGTGAGATGGTGTCATTTGATGATTCGCAACTAGTGCAAGTGGATCTTGATTGCGTTCACGCATAAGACGGACTTCATTTGCATGGAGTTTGTGTTGTTCAAGATATGCATAAAGCTGATCAAAGTTGGTAGTATGCAAATCTTTTACAAGCTTGACATCAGTCACAAACTTACTCCATTCAGGTGGAAGACTGTTTAAGAACTTGGTATTAACTTGAAATTGCTCTAGTTTCATGTTGTAAATGTTCATGTCATTGATCAGTTGAGTAAATCTCAAGTAATACAGATGAAGTGATTCCCCCTTTATGTGAGTAAACTTATCAAAAGCATCATATAGTTTGCACTCCCTTTCCTGCTTTGTTAAAGAAGTACCTTGCATTAATAGTTGAACTTTTTCCCATAGATCCTTGGAAACTCTGTGATGATTCACAAGTGAATAGATATCAGTTGGTAGACCTTGAAGAATGATATTAATTGCCTTCATATCATAATCAGCTTGAATTTTCTCAGTTGGGGACTATTTATCATATGCCTAGTCACCCCATTTTCTTTAATCGTAGGCCAAATGAGTGGACCATGTTCAACTAACTCAAGTATCATTCTTCCATGCTCTCTGTTTTGCATGTATAGTTCCATTCTACTTTTCCAAGAATCATACAGGTCTTTGTCCAACATTGGTGGATGATTGTCAGCACCAAAAAGTATCATGTACTCAGCAAGAGTATTCTTTTGTCCAGTTGGAATCATTGAATCCATTTTGATTAGATGTTATTAGATTACTTGTGGATCGAACAGTAATACGAAGTAATTGTGTTAAAGTGAGATGTCTTTTAGGTCTTAAGAATACACAAGATTTTACTATTCTTGATTAAACCAGAAAATAACGTTTCACGGGATTTTACAACTCAAAGAAATAAACCGTATAATTCACGAAAGCAAATATGAATAATTCGCCTCTGAAAAGGAGATTAATTCGCCCTCAAAGTAAGGATTAAATCGCCTTCCAAGTAAGTGGATTAAATTGCCTTCAAAAGAGAAATTAATTCGCCTAACAGAAATCCTTAATTCGCCTTGCAAAGAAACCTTAATTCGCCTTGCACTTCAAAGAAGAAATAATTCGCCTTGACACAAAAAGGGTTAGTTCGCCTTGCACTTAAAGAAGGAATAATTCGCCTTGACAAAAAAAACTAATTCGCCTCGAAGATTAGATTAATTCGCCTTGTATAGAAAAAAATTAATTTGCCTTCCAAAGAGAAAACTAATTTGCTTTCAACAAAGATTATTAATTCACCTTGCAAAGAGAAGAGAACTAATTCGCCTTGGGAAAAAAATTACTAATTCGCCTCTGCAAGATGAAATTATAATTCGCCTTCAAAGAAAATGAACTAATTCTCCTTCAAGAACAAAACTAATTCGCCTCCTGCAAAAACGAACTTCAACTTTTCCAAAACACTAAAAGACTCACTTTTTGACGTTTTTACCCAAAATTTCTTGTACAACTTACTTATCTAAGCCTAGTAGAACCTTAAAAATGCAAACTTTAAACTTTTTAACACAAAAAGTTTCAAATCAAGATTTTGACTCAAAAATACATTTTTCAGACCAAAACTAATAAAAGTGAAGATTTTTATGTATTTTCCAAGGTTTTGCTTGTACAACTAGATAATACTAAGACAAAGGAATAAGAAAGTAGTAAACTTTATGGTTTTTAAACCCAAAAAAAGTGAAAACTTTTTGTTAGATTCGAACCACAAGGACGAGTACAAACGAGTAAACAACAAACACAAGAACAAACAATATCACCCCATGGCTCTTGATACCAATTGTAGAATACTAGAATAATCAATAACACCAAAGAACTATGAAGAAATCTAGAGAGAGAAAAAGGTTGGAAGGATGCTTGTAGTGAGAGAAAGTAGAAGAGAAAATGGAATATTAGATTATGTGAGAAAAACAACCAACCAACACCCTCTCTATGTGTGGACAGGGTATTTATACACTTGATATGGCCGGCCAATGGGCTTAGTCCATGGGCTATCCATGGGCTTTTCCTAAGCTAGCCTATGGAGTTTCCAAATATTACTTTACGAGCTATCAAACGATATAATGGAAGTGACCGAAACGTTTCATGATCCTAATACCTTTAATATCTCAAGGTCACTGAGTGAACAGTCACTCAGTGAGTTGCCTTCAAGATGCTCAACCTGAGTCTATAAGAAAGACTTTAGCATTAAGTGAGGCAGTTCTCAGTGAATGAAGCCTGAGCCAAAGAAGAAGGTGATGGGTTCAGTGAGTTGTGGAAATAAACTCACTTAACCCATACGATCTCCAACAACTAGAATATCCTAAAGACAAGAGCTTGAAGAATAGGTGAGATAGTTTGAAATGGATAAGTCTAAGCTCTTATCCACCTGAAGATAAACTATCCTGAATACGGTATGAAGACAAGGTCAGTGTCAGCACTGACCTTAGAAAGTGTTTTTGTCCCATACTTAGAATAGAATTGTAATAAATACAAAGCTATACAATATGTACTAGCCTATTAGCATTGGGATACGCACTTATCACCCATGTGGGTGCTACCCTACCTAAGTAGTATAAATAAAACTCTTGTAAATAGGAGTAAGTTTAAGTTTGTGCATTCAAAGTCTTAACTTTCACAAACACCTACTCCTCTAATATCTATTAGGTCCTTGAGCAAGCTCAGTTGGTTAGCATAGTAGTAGACTTTGCATAACACTTTAGATTTATGCAAAGTTGTTAGTGAGGAGATATCACACACACACATTGTCATTCAATCCCTATTGTAGTTCTGCTTACAATGGGGTATAATTCTTAATAAAAAGAGTTAAACGTTGAAAAGTTATTTTTGTGTCTTTTACTTATTGTCTATCTTACTTGCATAAAACCTTTTCAAATAACTTAATATATTACTTTACTTTCAAGCCATGAGTTAGTAAATGATAACTTTGTAGTTATTGTTCACTAACTAAGAGGGAACAACAAGTGGTAATAGAGCATAAGGTTTATAAAACTTTTAATGTGACAACCATGACTTGAGCAGGTTGGT
>BQNB010138201.1:4126-17742 GCA_026074375.1 Tanacetum coccineum | reverse complement strand
AGGGCAATCCACAAATTGATTTACATGATCAAGGAGTGCTTGATAGTGGATGATCATGGCACATGACAGGGAACATGTCGTATCTTACAGACTATGAAGAGATAGATGGAGGATATGTTGCTTTTGGAGGGAACCCAAAGGAGGGAAAATTACTGGAAAAGGTACCATTAAAACTGGTAATCTAGATTTTGAAAATGTGTATTTTGTGAGAGAGTTAAAGTTTAATATCTTTAATGTCTCATAAATGTGTGATAAATTCTTTTTAATGACACTGAATGTATTATTTTATCTCTAAACTTTACGTTAATTGATGAAAGTCAAGTTTTACTTAGAGTTCCTAGAAAGAAAAATATGTATAGTGTTGATTTAAAGAACATAGTTCCTAAAGGAGGTTTAACTTTCCTTTTTGCAAAAGCCACATCTGATTAATCTAAACTTTGGCATAGAAGGCTCGGTCACTTAAATTTTAAAACCATGAATAAATTGGTTAAGGGAAATCTCGTAAGAGGTTTACCTTCTAAATTTTTTGAAAATGATCAAACTTGTGTTGCTTGTCAAAAGGGAAAGGAGCACAGAGCCTCTTGTAAGTCCAAAACAGAGAACTCAATCAGTCTCCCTTTACATTTGTTGCATATGGACTTGTTTGGTCCAACATTTGTACAAAGCCTTATGAAGAAAATGTATTGCCTAGTTGTCATAGATTATTTCAGTAGGTTTACATGGGTTTTCTTTCTAGCTACTAAGGATGAGACTAGTTGCATTCTTAAGTCCTTTATAACTGGGATAGAAAATCTAGTAGATCACAAGGTTAAGGTGATTAGGTGTGATAATGGAACTGAATTCAAAACAAAGAAATGAATCAGTTTTGTGAAATGAAGGGTATTTTAAGACAAATTTAGTGTAGCTAGAACCTCTTAAAAAATGAAGTTGTTGAGAGGAGGAATAGGACACTAATTGAGGCTTCTAGGACTATGTTAGCTGATTCTAAGTTGCCAACTACTTTTTGGGCAGAAGCAGTTAATATTGCTTGCTATGTGCAAAATAGAGTGTTAGTAGTTAAGCCTCGTAACAAGACCCCGTATGAACTTTTTCATGATAGAACACCAACTTTAGGTTTTATGAGATCATTTGGGTGTCCTGTTACCATTCTCAATACCATAGATCATTTAGGAAAATTTGATGGTAGGTGTTGAATGCTCTTTGTGGATACTCTTTGAATAGTAAAGCCTTTAGAGTATTCAATAGTAGAACAAGGATAGTGGAAGAAAACTTGCATATTAGGTTTAGTGAGAGTACACCTAATGCTGTAGGTAGTGGACCAGATTGGCTATTTGATATTGATGCACTAACAAGAACAATGAATTATGAGCCAATTGTTGCAGGTACACAGTCTAATGGTTTTGCAGGTACAAAAGCAAGTGATAATGCAGGTTAAGATAGAAAGGAGACAGAACCTATCAGGATACATTTTGCTTACATTATGGTCGCTGATCCCACCATATTCTCAAGATCCAAAGAGTTCTCATGATGATGGATCCAAACCTTCAAGTGATAATGGAAAGAAGGTTGATAAAGATCCAAGAAAAGAAAATAAATGTAATGATCAAGAGAAAGAAGATAATGTTAACAGCAATAACAATGTTAATGCTGATGGCACAAATGAGATTAATGATGTTGGTGGAAAAACAAGCATTGAACTTCCATTTGATCCAAATATGCCTGCTTTGGAAGATTATAGCATATTTGAATTCTCAAGAGATGATGAAGATCATGATGCAGTGGCTGACATGAACACTTTAGATACAACAATCCAAGTCAGTCCTATTCTAACTACAAGAATTCATAAAGATCATCCTCTTGATCAAGTGATTGGAGATTTGCAATCAGCTTACACAACAAGTAAAATGTCTAAAGTATTTAGAGGAACATGGGGTTGTTAGTACTATTCCAACAAAGAACAAACCATAGTAGACTTTAATACTGTTGTTGCTTGCTTTTTTATCATAGGAAGAACCAAAAGGTAATTCACGCATTTGAAGGTTCCAAGCGGATAGAGGCTATGCAGGAGGCTTCTACAATTCAAGTTACAAAAATTTTGGACTTTAGTGGATTTACCAAATGGGAAAAAGGAGTTTGTAGGCTCTAATGGGCTTTTCAGAATTAAAAAGGATGAAAAGGGGAATCTGTGATAAGAAATAAAGAAGATTGGTTGCTCAAGGGCACACACAAGAAGAAGGGGATTGACATGATGAAGTCTTTGCCCTTGTGGAAGAAGGTGAAGCAATTAGGCTATTTTTAGCTTATGCTTCATTTAAAGATTTTATGGTGTATCAAATGGATGTAAAAAGTGTTTTTCTCTATGGGAAGATTGAAGAAGAGGTGTATGTATGTCAACCACCAGGATTTGAAGATCCAGACTTTCCTGATAGAGTATACAAGGTTGAAAAAGCATTGTATGGACTACATCAAGCTCCTAGAGCTTGGTATGAAACCTTGTCAACATATATGTTGGACAATGGGTTTCAAAGAGGGAAAATTGACAAGACCTTATTCATCAAAAGGCACAAAGGTGATATTTTGCTGGTCCAAGTTTATGTGGATGATATCATCTTTGTTCACAAGAAAGGAGCTATGTATTACCATTTTGAGGAAGTTGATGCATGATAAATTTTTAGATGAGGTCTATAGGAGAACTTTCAGTCTTCTTAGGTTTACAATGATGCAGAAGAAGGATGGCATATTTATTAGTCAAGACAAATATGTTGAAGAAATTTTAAAGAAATTTGGGTTTACAAAAGTCAAGACTGCAAGCACACCAATGGAAACTCAAAAGCCTCTGCTCAAGGATGAAGATGGTGAAGAAGTGGATGTTCATATGTATAGGTCAATGATTGGTTCATTGATGTATCTTACATCTTCAAGACCTGACATCATGTTTGCAGTGTGTGCCTGTGCTAGATACCAAGTCAATCCAAAAGTTTCACATCTTCATGCTGTGAAAAGGATTTTTAGGTACTTAAAAGGTCAACCAAAATTAGGCCTTTGGTATCCAAAAGATTCTCCTTTTGATTTGGTAGCATACACTGATAGTGATTATGCTAGAGCAAGCTTGGATAGGAAGTCTACAACAGGAGGTTGTCAATTCCTTGGATGTAGATTAATATCATGGCAGTGCAAGAAACAGACAGTGGTTGCAAATTCCACAACAGAAGCTGAGTATGTGGCTGCTTCAAGTTGCTGTAGACAAGTGCTTTGGATTCAGAATCAACTACTTGATTATGGGTACAATTTTATGCATACCAAAATCTTTATTGACAATAACAGTACTATTTGCATAATTAAAAATCATGTTTTTCATTCAAAAACAAAGCATATAGAGATCAGACATCATTTTATTAGAGATTGCAATGAAAAGAAATTGATTTAAATGGTCAAAATCCATACTGACAAGAATGTTGCAGATTTGCTTACAAAAGCTTTTGATGTAAGTAGATTTCAATATTTGATTGTTAGTATTGGAATGATGAATCTTTAAAGTCTTTTATCTCTTTATGTTTTTGTAGAGTTTTGTATGAATTAGTACTGTTATTTTAATGTCATTAAAAGTTTCTAGCTGTTAAGTATCAATTTAGTACTGGCTGTTCTATTCTTAATACTATTATGTATAATTATCTTGTGATAATTGTGAAAATTGTATGGCTTGTGTTTCATGTTTTTGGACTATTATTATGCAGGTAAAGCAAAGAAAAGTGTTTAAATTGATGATGGAAAAGCTGTGCGATGGAATTGAAGTTAATGCTTTTAACCCAAAGTTAAAGCCTAGGTTATTACTATAATGCTGGGTTACTACTACTGGGTGAAAGTTAATGTTGTTGAGGGTATTTTTCCTAAATAATTCGATTAAGGGTTTCAATCGATCCTTTAATCAATTCACTCTTTTCTAATTCTCTCTATAACTACAATCCCTACATCATTTTTTATCCATATATTCAATACCCAACATAATTAATGACTTCTAAAGTTTTGCTGATACTCTTAATATGGCTCGCATTTTTGTCTAAACCCACAGAGAGTGATGGGTTTGAACAAATTGTGGATTTTTAAAATGTACACCATATAAGGCATACATTAACGATCAATCCTACTATATATATTTCTTGCATTGAACAATTCTGGTCTGCTGTCAAGGTCAAAACTATCAAAGAAAAAGAGAGCAGGACAGAGGTGATACAAGAGAATGCAAAGAAACAAAAGGTGGAAGATGACAAAGAAACAGCAGAGCTTAAATAGTGTTTGGAAATCATTCTAGATGAAGAAGAGGTAACAATTGATGATATACCTTTAGCTGTTAAGTCTCTAAGTATTGTTGGCTGGAAGATTTATAAAGGAAGGATAAAAAAGTATTATCATAATAATAAGAGGCTGATGGAAAGTCTCATAATACATGATCTTTAGTCAAAATGCTTATAATTTTTGCAGGAAAGGATTGGAAGATTTTACAAGTTGGTAATGCTAAATATGAGTCAAAAGGAACAGCGAGGACTTGGATTTGTTGTTTGGGGTGATTTGAAAACAATGTTTAAACCACATGTAGAGATAATGTATAGAGGAATCAACAAGAATAGAAAGTGTTGGATTGGAAGTTGTATGACTCCTATGGAGTACATTCCTTGAGAATGCAACATATGCAGATTTATATGTTGGTAGAGAATAAGTATCCCCTTGCACCACTTACACTTTCAATGATGTTGGAAAAGAAGCTTATAATTGATTATGAAAGGGAAATAGCTTATCACTTTTAAATTCATCATAAAACAGCTTAAGAAGTAAAGAAGTGTTTGGAAGCATCTTCCTGGTGATGATGAAGCTTTAAATGAAAAAACTTGATAATTTTAAAAAGAATATCAAGTTTAGTGGAGGATTGTTGGGATTAAAAGTCTTCTTGATGTTGTTGAATTTATGCTGCTCTGTTCTTTGTGTTAATGTTGCTCAGCTGGAGTTAGTACTGCTCAGAGACTTCAAAGAAAACATGCTAAGTGTTTACTACTGCTAGTGAATATTAGTGCTGCTGATGAACTTCAAAGAAAATATGCTAAGTAGTTACTACTGCTAGTACAAAGTTAAGACTGCTCAGCTAAAGTTAATGCTGCTAGTGAAAATATGCTTGAAGTTACTATTTTTTAAATTAAACTACTGCTAGTGAATATCAAGTTAATGCTTGCTAGTGTACTGCTATATGATATGTATTAGTTGTTTATAGGTAATATTTTAGATACTTAGAAAGTATTGTAAAGCGACTAGGACTTTGGGTATAAAGGAGTCTCGGGCATAGAGTTTGATGTACCAGAACCAAAACCAAATATACACTAGACGTATAATTCATAGCTTCAAGGTATTTGTAACCCTAATACTTTGAGAGTATTCGTATTATTATCATTAATAATATTGGAGCTTATTTTTGAATTGTATGTTCATTGAGTTACTGTTTCATTGATAATTCTTAATATTAAAGATTAGATTCCGCATAATCTTTAATACATTCAAACAAAGTTTCTACTATAGTGGTGTGATTTATTCTAATATAAATAAATCTTAACAAGCTTAAGGAATTCGATCTATTGATGTGGGATCAAACAAGTTAGTATCAGAGCCAGGTTAAGAAGATTTTAAAAGAGAAAGAACTGTTTTTATACACAAGTATCTTTTTTAAAAGATATGATCAAGATTCTGCAAAATGGTGCTGCATTCAAAGTTCCATGCTAAAACATGGTGAGTAAGAGATATAAAGGAAAGGATGAAAATATATCAGATGATAGACTATGCACTGTGGAAAAGTCATAGAGAATGGTGCAACCTTGCCAAAAACAACAACTGTGGAAGGTGTTGTGACAGTGATGCCTATTACAACTGCTGAAGAAAAGGCTCAGAGAAGATTAGAGGTGAAAGCTAGAAGTACTTTAATGATGGGGGCATTCCAATTAAACATCTGTAAGTTTAACTCTTAATAAAGGATGTTAAGTGAAGTTGTTGGAAGCTGTTGAAAGAGATTTGGTGGGAATGTCAGCTACAAGAATGATCAAAGGAATCCTTAAACGGCAATTATGAAAAAATTCCATTGCTACATGTTCAGAGATGGCTTGACAAACTTTTCATAGGCTTCAAAAGTCTTGTGTGTGTTGTTTAGGAGCTTTTGGATGAAATGTTTCACAAGAAGCTGCTAATCCAAAAGATATTAAAAGTTGTCACCTGAGTGGAACACACATGCTGTTGTGTGGAGGAATAAAGCTAATTTGGATACAATGAGCATGGATGATCTCTACAACAACCTTAAGTTATTATGAACCAGAAGTTAAAGGGATGTCTAGCTTAAGTTCAAGCACACAAAACATGGCTTTTGTGTCCTCTTCAAATAACAACACTAGCACCACTAATGAAGCAGTTAATACTGTCATGAAGTTCTTATGCTAGCACTCAAGTTAATGCTGCTAACTCTACAATTATTATAACTTGAGTGATGTTGTTATTTGTGCATTCTTTGTTTTCAACCAATTGTCTCATCTTGTACATGAGGACTTGCACACAAAATCCATCCAAGATGACTTGGAAGAGTGGGACTTGAGATGCAAATGGCCATGTTGACTATGGGGTAAGAAGGCTTTTGAAGACATACAGGAAGGATGTTACTGTTAATGGATTAAGACTATTGGTTTTGATAGTCCTAACTGAAGTGCTACATCTGCCACAAGAGGGGAATTTTGCTAGGAGTGTAGAGCTCAAGAAATCAAGACAAACAAGAACAAGGATAGCTCAGAAGGAGGTGCCTATGGGAAATAAACTACTTCCTTCCACAACTTTGGTGGTCTTGTGATGTCTTGGTGGATATGACTGAGTGGATCAGGCAGAGGAAGGGCCTAATTATGCACTCATGGCTTTCTCATATGACTCAGAGGTATCCAATGATTCTATTTGTTTAAAATCTTGTTTGAAAACTATTGAATCTCTTAAATCTCAAAATGATCAACTATTAAAAGATTTAAAGAAATATGAGTTAATGGTTTTAGGTTATAAGACAGTTTAAAGTTGTGGAAGAAAAATCGGTGAAGTTTATAAGCACAATTATGTTCTTCTTTATTCAAAGATATTAAGGGCTTAAAATTTGAAATTCACATAGGAGAAATAACTATTAGAGAGCTTAGGAAAAAGCTTGACATAGTTCAAAAAGAAAAGGATGGCATTCAACTTAATGTAGATAAATTTGAACATGCATCTAAAAGTTTAAACAAGCTCATAGAGTGTCAGATAGTTGACAATTGCAAGAAAGGTTTAGGCTATGAAAATTATAATGCAGTTCTACCCCCTATACCAGGAATTTCTTGCCTCCAACACATGACTTATTTTATTGGTTGACGATGAGTTTGTTAATAAGCTGTAGTTGTGAACTGTAAGCTATGTCTAGTTGTAGAGAGCCTAAGGTAGTTAGGAAGAATGATGATGCCCCATGTATTGAAGAATAAAGGTGTCAGATGATGAGGAAGAGGATGTGTCTTAGCCTAAAATTGAAAAGAAAATAGTTAGCAATAGTATAGTTAAGAAGAGTTTGTCAAAATCTATACATCAAGAAAAAAATACTAGGAAAACTGTAAACAAGTTGAGCACATTGACAAAACCTCACAGTCCAAGAGGCAATCAAAGAAATTGGAACTATGTATGATGTTTCAAATAAGTATACTATGAAGCAATTTTGAGATATTTAATCAGGCCTGTTATGTGTGTGGATGCTTTGATCATTTGCAAGTGATTGCATTTACATCAAAAAACTGTTTCAATATAAAAGGATGATAAAACTATTTGGACATTGCTCAAAGGTAAATCATTAAAAAACTTTGCTAAAAAGACTCCCCATGAGCTAAACATAACTTAGTTCCAAGAGTAGATACTATATGAAGTCAGTTTAGTATCAGTTAATTAATGCATAGACTAGTTAATGTTGCTCACTCAAAAGAACAGTGAATGCTGCTAGGACATTGGTCATATCTTTCTAACTAGCTCTTTCAAACTGTAAGAGGCCATTTCATAAGAACACCATTTTAAACAGTAATATTAATCAAAGGGTTAATATTGTTAGGGGTAAAAAAATTAATACTGCTAGGCCAAAAGCAGTAGTTAATGCTGTTAAGGGAAATAATTTTAATGCTGTTAAGGCCTCAGCTTGTTGGGTTTGGAAACCAAGCATAAGATTTAGAACATGTTTCTAAACAAACAATGCATCAATCTTCCTAATATAGGTTTGATTTATGTTGGATGCACATGGCAGATCAAGTCAGTGATGGATTGGTCCCAAAGAAACTTATGTTCTTACACCAATGTGCAGGGGCAATCCACAAATGAATTTACAAGGAATCAAGGAGAGTAATTGTAGTGGTATGCTCAAGCACATGATAATGGATATGTCCTATCTTACAGACTATGAAGAGATAGATGGAGGATATGTTGCTTTGAAAGGAACCCTCCAAATGAGGAAAGTCCAGGAAAATGTCCATTTAAATTGGTAATCTAGATTTTGAAAATGTGTATTTGAATGAGAGTTAAAGTTTAATTCTTTAGAGTCTCACAAATGTGTGATAAAAAGAATAGTGTTTCTTTTTAATGACACTAAAAATTGTAATTTGGTTTTTTAAATCTCCAAAACTTTAGTTAATTGTTGAAAGTCAAAGTCTTTACTTAGAGTTCCTAGAAAGAAAACAATATGTATAGTGTTGATTTAAAGAACATAGTTCCTAAAGGAGGTTTAACTTGCCTTTTTGCAAAAGCCACATCTGATGAATCTAAACTTTGGCATAGAAGGCTAGGTCACTTAAATTTTAAAACCATGAATAAATTGGTTAAAGGAAATCTTGTAAGAGGTTTACCTTCCAAACTTTTTAAAATTGATCAAACCTATGTTGCTTGTCAAAAGGGAAAGCAGCAAAGAGCTCTTATAAGTCCAGAAACAAAGTACTTAATCAGTCTTCCTTTACATTTTGTTGCATATGGACTTGTTTGGTCCAACATTTGTAAAAAGCCTTATGATATAAAATGGTATTGCCTAGTGTCAAAGAATGATTTAGTAGTTTACATGGTTTTTTTTAGACTACTATAAGGATGAGACTAGTGCATTTTAAGTCCTTTATAACTGGGATAGAAAATCTAGTAGATCACAAGGTTAAGGTGATTAGATGTGATAATGAAACATAATTCAAAAACAGAGAAATGAATCAATTTTGTGAGATGAAGGGTATTTTGAGACAATTTAGTGTAGCTAGAACTCCTCAACAAAATGGAGTTGTTGAGAGGAGGAATAGGACACTAATTGAGGCTGCTAGGACTATGCTAGCTGATTCTAAGTTGCCAACTACTTTTTGGGCAGAAGCAGTTAATATTGCTTGCTATGTGCAAAATAGAGTGTTAGTAGTTAAGCCTCATAACAAGACCCCATATGAACTTTTTCATGGTAGAACACCAACTTTAAGTTTTATGAGACCATTTGGGTGTCCTGTTACCATTCTCAATACCATAGATCATTTAGGCAAATTTGATGGTAAGGCTGATGAAGGTTTCTTTGTTGGATACTCTTTGAATAGTAAAGCCTTTAGAGTATTCAATAGTAGAACAAGGATAGTGGAAGAAAACTTGCATATTAGGTTTAGTGAGAATACACCTAATGTTGTAGGTAGTGGACCAGATTGGCTATTTGATATTGATGCACTAACAAGAACAATGAATTATGAGCCAATTGTTGCAGGTACACAGTCTAATGGTTTTGCAGGTACAAAAGTAAGTGATAATGCAGGTCAAGCTAGAAAGGAGACAGAACCTGTCAAAAATTACATTTTGCTACCATTATGGACTGCTGATCTACCATTTTCCCAAGATCCAAAGAGTTCTCATGATGATGGATCCAAACCTTCAAGTGATAATGGAAAGAAGGTTGATGAAGATCCAAGAAAAGAAAGTGAATGTAATGATCAAGAGAAGGAAGATAATGTTAACAGCACTAACAATGTTAATGCTGCTAGCACAAATGAAGTTAATGATGTTGGTGGAAAAACAAGCATTGAACTTCCATTTGATCCAAATATGCCTGCTTTGGAAGATTATAAAGATGATAAACATGATGGTGCAAAGGCTAACATAAACAATTTGGATACAACAATCCAAGTCAGTCCTATTCCAACTACAAGAATTCATAAAGATCATCCTCTTGATTAAGTGATTAGAGATTTGCAATCAGCTACACAAACAAGACAGATGTCAAAGAAATTAGAGGAACATGGGTTTGTTAGTACTATTCAACAAAGAACAAACCATAAAGACCTTCAAAACTGCTTGTTTGCTTGCTTTTACTCTACTTTCAATGCTTGTTTGCTTACCTTTTATTCCAGGAAGAAACCTAATAAAGGTATATTATTAGATTGAAAGAATCCAAGCTGGATTAGTGGCTATGCAAGAAGGCTTCTTACATTCAAGTTACAAGTAGTGTTGGACTTTAGGTGGATTTACCAAATGGAAAAAGGGGGCTATAGGCACTAAGTGGGGTTTTCAAGAATATAAAAAGGTTGAAAAGGGAATTATGATATAGAAAATAAAGCAAAGATTGGTTGCTCATGAGGTACACACAAGAAGAAGAGATTGACTATTGATGAAAGTCTTTTCCCCTGTTGCAAGAATTGAGCAAAAAATAGGTATTTTTTAGCTTATGTTCATTTAAAGATTTTGTGGGTGTATCAATTGGATGTAAAAGTGATTGTTCTCTATGGGTAAGATTTTGAAGAAGAGGTGCATGTATGTCAACCACTAGGATTTGAAGATCCAAACTTTCCTGATAAAGTATACAAGGTTGAAAAAGCACTGTATGGACTACATCAAGCTCCTAGAGCTTGGTATGAAACCTTGTCAACATATCTGTTGGACAATGGGTTTCAAAGAGGGAAAATTGACAAGACCTTATTCATCAAAAGGCACAAAGGTGATATTTTGTTGGTCCAAGTTTATGTGGATGATATCATCTTTGGTTCAACAAAGAAGGAGCTATGTAATGCATTTGAGAAGTTGATGCATGAGAAATTTCAAATGAGTTCTATGGGAGAACTTACATTCTTCTTGGGATTACAAGTGCAGCAAAAGAAGGATGGAATATTTATTAGTCAAGATAAATATGTTGAAGAAATTTTAAAGAAATTTGGTTTACAGAAGTCAAGACTGCAAGCACACTAATGGAAGCTCAAAAGCCTCTACTCAAGGATGAAGATGGTGAAGAAGAAGTAGATGATCATACTGTATAGAGTCAATGTGGTTCATTGATGTATCTTAATCTTCAAGATCTGACATCATGTTTGCAGTGTATGCTGTGCTATGATACCAATCAATCCAAGGTTTCACATCTTCATGCTGTGAAAAGGATTTTTAGGTACTTAAAAGGTCAACCAAAATTGGGCCTTTGGTATCCAAAAGATTCTCCTTTTGATTTGGTAGCATACACTGATAGTGATTATGCTGGAGCAAGCTTGGATAGGAAGTCTACAACAGGAGGTTGTCAATTCCTTGGATGTAGATTAATATCATGGCAGTGCAAGAAACAGACAGTGGTTGCAAATTCCACAACAGAAGCTGAATATGTGGCTGCTTCAAGTTGTTGTGGACAAGTGCTTTGGATTCAGAATCAACTACTTGATTATGGGTACAATTTTATGCATACCAAGATCTTTATTGATAATAACAGTACTATTTGCATAATTAAAAATCCTGTTTTTCATTCAAAAACAAAGCATATAGAGATCAGACATCATTTTATTAGAGATTGCAATGAAAAGAAATTGATTCAAATGGTCAAAATCCATACTGACAAGAATGTTGCAGATTTGCTTACAAAAGCTTTTGATGTAAGTAGATTTCAATATTTGATTGTTAGTATTGGAATGATGAATCTTTAAAGTCTTTTATCTCTTTATGTTTTTGTAGAGTTTTGTATGAATTAGTATTGTTATTCATGTCATTAAAAGTTTATGCTATTAAGTATAATTAGTACTGCTGGTTATACTTAATACTGATGAGTTACTACTCTTAGTTATACTTAATACTGTTAGATATAATTAATATTGTGAAAATTGCTATGGCTTGTGCTTTCTTGGTTTTTGGACTAACATTTTGCAGGAAAAGCAAAGAAAAGTGTTAGATTGATGATGGAAAAGCTTTTTGAAATAGAATTGGAGTTAATACTGGTGACTCAAAGTTAATGTTGCTAGGCATAACTTACTACTGCTGGTTCTAAGTTAATGCTGCTAGGCATAACTTACTACTGCTGGTTCTAAGTTAATGCTGCTAGGCATAAAACTTACTATTGTTGGGTTACTACTGCTGGTTCTAAGTTAATGTTGTTAAGGGTATTTTCATAAATACTTTTATTAAGGGTTTCAATCAATCATTTAATCGATTTCAATCTTTCAAATACTCTCTAATCACAAACCCTAACTCAATTTTATCATCCATCATCAAAATTGTGACAACCGTCAATTTTTAGAACTTTAAATGATTATTTTACCCTTTGACTTTTTGGGTTTGACTTGACATTTGACCTTTCAACCTTTTATCATCATATAAAAACAACTACCGCGTAACCGATAATTTTTCGAAACTTATTTAAAAAATAAATCATAATTATTATTACATGATTTTCATTTATAAATTTTAATTTTTCAAATTTATCTGGCTTAAAAACGAGAACAACGCGTACCGACACGAGACTAATAAAATTTTATTTATTTATCGAAATTTATTTAATAAAAATATTTAATAAATTATTTTACATTTTATTTAAAAACGTTGTTGAAAACGCGATCATTTAATTAAGATTTATTTATTTATTTTTATTTTTTTACGGACAAAGCTTAAAAGTATTACTCAATAAATAATAAACAATTTTAAAATGAACGTTACAAAATATTTATGAAATGTGGTCGAGTGAATACTTATTTTCGATGGAAAAATTATTTGAAAAACAATGGCGCAAGTTTCGTCTTTTGAATCATCCGGTAACTCGCCCAAAAGAGTCCCGAACCATTATATTCAAAACTACACTAAAAATTTACATTTTAGGTCCCTGTGAAATATTTACACTAGTAGCCCTAGACTATTTACACTTGCCACATTTTTTTTAAAAAAAACTTTGGAGTATAAATAAATTTTCCACCTCATTTCTCTCAAAAAAAATAATACACACACATAACTCAAAATCCTCCCCCCTCTCTCTCTCCAGTTTACGGCCAGCCGCCGCCGCCGGAAAACTTTTTCGGTCGATTTTTCCGGCCAATCTTCGCCGCACTTCTCCACCCTCTCCAGCCATTCAACCTCGTCCCGCCATCCTCCCACGCCACTGCCGCGACCACCGCAACAGCGACGGCTTTTCCAGCCGCTGTCGCCGCCATGGCGGGCTGTGGGTGGCGGATCGGCTACTGCAACCGCGGAGCAGCCCGTAAAACACCTCGAAACCTCCGGATCTTGCCTATATTTTCCGTGCATGGTGGTTACATCGAGTGTAAAAACGATATTTAATTTAGTGGTTAATTTTGGCCTTTGTTTTT
>BQNB010138200.1:0-10357 GCA_026074375.1 Tanacetum coccineum | reverse complement strand
TTCGTCTTAAAGCGTTAGCTATAACATTCTCCTTTCCAGGTTGATAACGGATTTTATACCTATGATGGCATTACCAATACTAAGTTCTATAATGTCAACATTGAATGGGTGAATTAGTAAATTCCCTAATGGCGAGCAAATTTGATGGCAAATTGTCCTTGGGCGACTATTGATGCGTCTCGACTTTTTGGCTTAGGATTTAGCGTAAAATGATGTCGACTTTATATAGTAGGGTGGTGTAATGGTTACTAATTCAGTTTCCCTTAATAAACACGTTTTATGAATACATACACAAAAAATTGGCTCTTCAAGAATGTAAATAGAAATTTGATTTTTGACAAAAGTTTTTATGGTGATGACGCTCAACATGGCATGGTCCTTCCTGAATTATACATAGGGGATCAGGCTATGTATAATTGAAGACTAACGATGCAATGCTCACTTTTGTCAAAATAGTGTTATGTTTAAAGAAATCTCAAAATAGTTGTTATAGCGTGACAAAATAATTTACAAGATGAAAGTAAGGTTGTTTATAGGATGACAATAAAATGGTATGTGAGAAAACCGTAAGATGGTGTGTAAGACACTAGTTAAGTAGCTCATGATAGTAAAATAATTTATGCGTTGGGAATGAAAATAGTTCATAAGGTATTCGTGAAACGATTGCAAAGTAGTTTATAAAATGATGGTTTATCAACCGATAGTAAGATAAGTTATTAATAACAACAACTTTGTTTATGAGACGATACTAAACTAGTTTATGAGTTGGTATCAAAATAGTTTTCGAGAGAATTACGTGACCGTTCATAATGTAATAGTAAGGAGTTTATGATGTGGTAAAAAATTGTTTGTGAATTGATAACAAAATAGTTTGTAAATTGACCATGGAAGCAGTTTATGGAAGGCGACGAAATAATTTATTATGTGGTAGTAAAATGGTTTATAAAGTTATAATATTTTAGGAAGTGGCTTGCATGAATAAATAGAGAGTTGAAGTAAAATTGACGAAACTTTCACGACACATTAATTGATAGAAAATTTGAAATCATTCCTACAGTACAACGGAAATTTAAGAGAAAGTATAACAAGGATTCCTAAAGGAATGGATTCTAAGATAGTTCCGAATTAGGGTTCATTAGGTATGACGGGTCACAAGATGAAGTAGGTGTTTCAACAATGTGAGGTGGGAGTTCAAACTCGAAGTTGAATGGTAAGGTAACTAGTGGGGTCAGCGGACTGTGACATGTTTCAATGTTATGTAAAACGGTATTGTATAAAAGCATGAAAAAGTTTTAAAGACCATCATGTCATTCACAATGTCTTGGGAAAAGTCCTAGTATTTATATAAATAACTCTTATATAAACAAGTGTAAAATATACGCAAGGGAGGGTAAGCATATCTATATAAGTTATGTAATCAAGTAGTGTAAGCAAGTAAACAAGTAATGTGTATGCACATGAAAAACTTTGATGTGATGCAATGTTTGTGAATGGTTATAGTCTAGGTAAAATATGCAACCTAGTTCTCTATAACCTTGGCTTTGAATACCAATCTGTAACACCCCCAAAATAGGTCGCAACAAAAAGTATGTCCGGGAGCGTTACTTCATAATACCATTGCACAAGATATGAGCGAACGACCTCTAAATGAGTTGTTTGAAAAGTAATCTCGTTGATTTAGTTGAAATATACAATCGTCCTAAGGTTTGCATCATAATGGAAGACTGAAAATAATTCAACGAGATTTGATAGTTTGCATGCAAGAAGAAATCCATGAATGTAATCTTGTAAAATTTGGACTCCAATGCACATCAGTTAGGTCAAGCATCCTATTCACCTGAGAAATACATTCTTAAAAGTGTCAACATAAAGTTGGTGAGTTCATAGGTTTTTGTAAGTATAAATGTTGGATCAAAGATTCATAAAGTGTGTATGACCATTGTAACCTATACAATAGTCATAAAATGCAAGTATATATATAGAAATCAAAGATTTTATAAAGTGGGTGTGACCATTGTAACACATACAATAGTCACGGAAATGTGATTACGATTGCATTATGTTCATAACACTGAGGCTCCGACTTGTATGTATGACAATCTTTTCAGGCACCGTAAGTGTTCATGTGGATGTAGTTCAATGTTCTGACATGGTATACGTTCTTTAGATCAATCCGTCGAACTAGTGAGCGCTACTCACCGGAACGGGGATGTCAATCCTAAATAGATCTATTTTATAACATTCACGCTTACCCACCGTAATTAACAGTTCATGCCACTTAAGCTAATATATAATCATTTGAATGAAAGTAAAGATGTTGCGTCCATAAGTGAAAACAAGTAATGTATCCCACCGCAAGATATGTAAATGAGTGTGTAACGAGTTTGTAAACGAGTTTGTAATGAGTATGTAAACGAGTATGTAAATGAGTATGTATAATTTTGTAAACGTGTATGTAAACGAGTATGTAAACAAGTTATGAAATTAAGTATGTAAACGAGTTGGTAAATGCGCATGTATTCTCTCCCAAAATAAATCAAAACAAGTAAAATAGGGGCCATGAAACTCACCTCAAATGAAGGCATCGAATGTAGCAAAAATCAACAAAGAATGACGTCACAATTAGCCGAAATGCAAACTAATTAATTATAGATCGTATAAGTGTATGTATTTAAAATAAATATAACAATAAAAATTATTAAGTTATATCACCACTACCTAATAGTTTTTGTTTAATTTATAAAAGTTGAAACAATGTTTAAGTTACTATTGTTAGTTAATGTAAAGATATATGTATCCGTTAAAATATTATCTTTGTCCAATAATTGATTATTGTTAATAATGCTTGATTTAATGTTTTTATTATTTATATAATGACATTATATAAATAGTTTAATTATTTCATAAAATAATAGTTATAAAGTTAAAAACATGTATAAATATTATATAAGTGATACTCCATTATTTCTTATGGTTTTTATAGCCTAAACGGACCCGAAAACGCTCGTAAACCTCAATTTATATTTCCAACAGCAAACAATGCGTTTATTAAAGTGCAGAAAATTATTTATAAAAGTTAACTGGCTTTTATAATTTCTAGTTATATATTTATAAACTTCTAGCCTCCGAAAACTTGATATATATAGTAAAACGTTATTCCGAACAACTTTGTAGTTTTATACTTTGGCCGAATCGGACCCGAAAGCCTTCAAAAAGAGCGATTTCAAAGTCATAGTTTCTCGCAGTTTTTCACAGCTTTATAAAAGCTGTGAGAATAATATATAGTTTTGAAATCTTTAAAAATTCATAACTTGCTCGTTTTATGTCCGTTTTTCGTGTTCTTTATATGTACGGATGCGTATTGTGATGATCTATCACAATATTATGATTACAAATTTTATAAAAATCTGTACAGTATCAGTAAAAACAAACTGTTATATATATAAAAACATTTTATATATTTAGTTACCAAAACCTCGTAAAATTCATATCTCCTATAACTCCGTTTTCAAGTTTCTTATATATTCGGAATCGTGTTGAAATGTACTATTTAAATCTGAAGTTTATATATTTTATAAAATTCATATTTTTACAGAATGTACAAATTGTTTGTATTAAATATTTATAAAACTTGTTTTATAAACTTTAACATAATGTAAATATTATAAATCCTATAAAATCACTAATACAACATCTTTTGTATATTTTAAGTCCTCTAATTTATGTCTAGTATGTTCAAATAAGATGTCCAATGTAATTATTTATTTATAAACTATATAAATAAATTTGTAATAATTAATTCAACCATTAATTATATAAATTGTTTAATACTTATAATATACCAAATAAAATATGTTCTTGCATTCTAACATATTTTAAACACCTTTTCACCATGAATATGTATTTCTTGAATATGTATAACCTTGTTTTATTTTATAAACTTTAGAAAATGATAACTAGATGGTGATTTCACAATATAATAAATATGTACGAAAATAATGGAAATGAAAGTATGAAAAATAATGATATACCTAGAGTGTATGAAAGAGGTTGAACACAATCTAAACTCAAGCTTAGATTCTAAACCAAAAATCCTTATGAAAACCCAAATTATCTTCTTAAAAACCCTAGTTCTTCTTCTTGTAAACCCTTGATTTTATGAAACCCTAGTCTTGAAATACCCTTGATATATATCAAACCTAAACAACCTTGTATGCTTGTATTGTTGCTTAAATAAAAACTATGAAACTTTCTTGGTATAAATTTTGAGCCGTGAGTTATAAGAGAGAAACAAGAGAGAAAACTTTGATTATTTACCTAGTCGTTATGTATGTGAGAGGCTTACACTAAACTTCCTTTTATAGGGCAAGTATTACATAAACCATTACACAAAACCATGGCTTAGGAGTGGTTTAACATATTAAGTACATGTGTTCTCCCCTTTCCTAGGTGGAACCGTGGGAAATGGGTGATGGAGGGGACAAAAGAAGCTTTGATATCCCATAGGTAAAGAGTTATGGTTTACATGGTGGTTAATAGGAAGGTAGGGATTACTTTGAAGTGACCTTAGTAGAGTATTAGTGTTTATTAGTTGTGTTATAATATGGGATGGCTAACATGCATTGTGGAATAGAGTTGGTATAAATTTTGTGTATTGGGTATAAGAGTGGGTTTTTGTTGAAGTATAGATGGGTATTGGTGCTTCCATGCATGCATAATTGTAATTTATTGTGAAACGGAAGCGTTTTACGCAACGTATAAAAATAAAATATGAAAAGTTAATTATTATTTTTGTAAAGATAATATAACACTTGCTTGACGTAGACTTTTATTTGTTTGATGACGGTTTACGTTGAATGTTGACTTTTAGTTAACGCGATTTAACTAAACGGTGAAAATTAATAGTAAGCGCGCAAAAGTTTAAAATAAATGGTTGAATATTTATTGACGTAGAATGACCCTAAAATGCGGATTGTTACAGTCTCCCCTTGTTAAAAGAATTTTGTCCCGAAATTCAGTTTGAGTTGCCTTCCGGAATGGTGTTGGTGAAGAGGTGCGGTTACTTGTTGTGGATTACTTATTTTAAATCCTTCAAAAACGTGGTAAGAAATTTTGTTTTCTTAATATAGAGAGTCTCATTGGGGCGGGTTTCAAATCCTTGTATATACCACTTAAGATTTTTCATCCTCGACATTTTCCTCCTTAATTGCCTCAGCTTAAGTGTTCAAGTTTCAAATTTATTGTGATGACTAAAGATTGAATCCTAGTGGTCTTATCCGTTCCCTTCGGCTTAAAGCGTTAGCTATAACATTCTCCTTTCCAGGGTGATAACGGATTTTATACCTATGATAGCATTACCAATACTAAGTTCTATGGTGTCAACGTTGAAGGGTGATTTAGTAAATTCCCTAATGGCGAGAAAATTTGATGGCGAATTGTCCTTGGGCGACTAGTGATGCGTCTTGACTTTTCGGCTTAGGATTTAGCATAAAATGATGTCGACTTTATATAGTAAGGTTGCGTAAAGGTCTACTTAGTTGCTATGGTTACTAATTCAGTTTCTCGTTATAAACACGTTTTATGAAATACGCACACAAAAATTTGGCTCTTCTAGAATATAAATTGAAAATTGATTTTTGACAAAAGTTTTTATGGTGACTATGCCCAGCATGGCATGGTCCTTCCTAAATTATACATAGGTGATCAGGCTATGTATAATTGAGGACTAACGATGCAATGCTCACTTTCGTCAAAATAGTGTTATGTATAAAGAAATATCAAAATAGTTATAGCGTGACAAAATAATTAAGGTTGTTTATATGATGACAATAAAATGGTATGTGAGAAAATTGTAAGATGGCTTGTAAGACACTAGATAAGTAGCTCATGATAGTAAAATAATTTATGCGTTAGGAATGAAAATAGTTCATAAGGTATTCGTGAAACGATTGCAAAGTATTTATAAAATGATAGTTTATTAATCGATAGTAAGATAGTTTATTAATAACAACAATTTTGTTTATGAGACGATACTCAACTAGTTTATGAGGTGGTATCAAAATAGTTTTTGAGAGAATTACGTGACCGTTCATAATGTAATAGTAAGGATTTTATGATGTGATAAAAAATTGTTTGTGAATTGGTAACAAAATAGTTTGTAAATTGACCATGGAAGCAGTTTATGGAAGGCGACGAAATAATTTATTATGTGGTAGTGAAATGGTTTATAAAGTTATAATATTTTAGAAAGTGGCTTGCATGAATAAATAGAGAGTTGAAGTAAAATTGACGAAACTTTCACGACACATTAAATGATAGAAAATTTGAAATCATTCGTACAGTTCAACGGAAATTTAAGAGAAAGTACAACGAGGATTCCTAAAGGAATTGATTCTAAGATAGTTCTGACTTAGGGTTCACTAGGTAAGACGGGTCACAAGATAACGTAGGTGTTTCAACAATGTGAGGCGGGTGTTCAAACTCGAAGTTGAATGGTAAGGTAACTAGTGGGGTCAACGGACTGTGACATGTTTCAATGTTATGTAAAACGGTATTGTATAAAATCATGAAAAAGTTTTGAAGACCATCGTGTCATTCATAATGTTTTGAGAAAAGTCCTAGTATTTATATAAATAACTCTTATATAAACGAGTGTAAAATATACGCAAGGGAGGATAAGCATATCTATATAAGTTATGTAATCAAGTAGTGTAAGCAAGTCAATAAGTAGTGTGTATGCACATGAAAAACTTTGATGTGATGCAATGTTTGTGAAAATGGTTATAGTCAAGGTAAAATATGCAACCTAGTTCTCTATAACCTTGACTCTGATTACCAATCTGTAACACCCCCAAGATAGGTCGCAGCAAAAAGTATATCAGGGAGCGTTACTTCATAATACCATTGCACAAGATATGAGAGAACGACCTCTAAATGAGTTGTTTGAAAAGTAATCTCGTTGATTTAGTTGAAATATACATTTGTCCTAAGGTTTGCATCATAATGGAAGACTGAAAATAATACGACGAGATTTGATAGTTTTTATGCAAGAAGAAATCCATGAATGTAATCTTGTAAAATATAGACTCCAATACACATCAGTTATGTCAAGCATCCTATTCACCTTAGAAATACATGCTTAAAAGTGCCAACATAATGTCGGTGAGTTCATAGGTTTTTGTAAGTATAAATGTTGGATCAAAGATTCATAAAGTGTGTATGACCATTTTAACCTATACAATAGTCATAAAATGTAAGTATAAATTTTGAAATCAAAGATTTTATAAAGTGGGTGTGACCATTGTAACACATACAATAGTAACGGAAATGTGATTACGACTGCACTAAGTTCATAACACTGAGACTCCGACTTGTATGTATGCCAATCTTTTCAGGCACCGTAAGTGTTCATGTGGATGTAGTTCAATGTTCTGACATGGTATACATCCGTTAGTTCAATCCGTCGAATTAGTGAGCGCTACTCACCTGAACGGGGATGTAATTCTCAAATAGATCTATTTTATAACATTCATGCTTACCCACCGTAACTAACAGTTCATGCCACTTAAGCTAATCCCTAATCATTTGAATGAAAGTAAAGTTGTTGCGTCCATAATTGAAAACAAGTAATGTATCCCACTGCGAGATATGTAAATGAGTGTGTAACGAGATTGGAAACGAGTTTGTAATGATTATGTAAACGAGTATGTAAATGAATATGTACAATTTTGTAAATGTATATGTAAACGAGTATGTAAACAAGTTATGAAATCAAGTATTTAAACGAGTTTGTAAATGCGCATGTATTCTCCCCCAAAATAGTTCAAAACAGGTAAAATATAGGCCATGAAACTTACCTCAAATGAAGGTATCGAATGTAGCAAAAATCAACAAAGAATGACGTCACAATTAACAGAAATGCAACCTAATTAATTATAGGTCATATAAGTGTATGTATTTAAAGTTAATACACAATGCACATTTTCAAGTTATATCACCACCTAATAGTTTTGGTTTATAAATTGAAACAATGTTTAAGTCACGTTTGTTATTTAATGACCAAGTATATGTATCCGTAAAAAATTATCTTTGTTCAATAATTGATTACTGTTAATAATGCTTGATTTAATGTTTTATTATTTATATAATGACATTATATAAATAGTTTAATTATTTCATAAAATGATATTTATAAAGTTAAAAACATGTATAAATATTATATAAGTGATACTACATTATTTCTTATGGTTTTTATAGCCCAAACGGACCCGAAAACGCTCGTAAACCTCAATTTATATTTCCAACAGCAAACAATGTGTTTATTAAAGTGCAGAAAATTATTTATAAAAGTTAGCTTTTATAATTTCTAGTTAAATATTTACACACTTCTAGCCTGCGAATCCGTAAAAATATTATCTTTGTCCGATAATTGATTATTGTTAATAATGCTCGATTTAATATTTTTATTATTTGTATAATGACATTTTATAAATAGTTTAATCATTTTATAAAATAATATTTATAAAGTTGAAAACATGTATAAATAATATATAAGTAATACTACTTTATTTCTTAAGGTTTTTATAGCCCAAACAGACCTGAAAACACTCGTAAACCTTGTTTTAAGTTTCTAACAGCTTTATATTTTTTTTATAAAAAGTGCAGAAATTTATTTATAAAAGTTAACTAGCTTTTATAATTTCTAGTTAAATATCTATACACTTCTAGTTTCCGAAAACTTGTTGCTTATAGTAAAACATTATTTTGAATAAATTTGTAGCTTTATACTTTGTCTGAATCAGACCCGAAAGCCTTCAAAATGAGCGATTTTAAAGTTTACAACTTTTCCGCAGCTTTTCCACAGCTTTGTAAAAGCTGTGAGGAATATTATGTTTTCCGAAATCTTTAAAAATTAATAACTTGCTCGTTTTATGTCCGTTTTTCGTGTTCTTTATATGTACGAAATTGTGTCGAGATGATCTATCAAACTCTTATGTTTATAATATATGTAAAAGTCTGAGCAAAAACCGTAAATACAACTCTTTTATTTAAAAACACTTTTATATAAATTTAATTACCGAAATCTCGTAAAATTCATAACTTTCTCGTTTTATGTCCGTTTTTCGTGTTCTTTATATGTTCGGAATCGTGTTGAAATGTACTATTTAAATCTGAAGTTTATATATTTTATAAAAATTCATATTTTTACAGAATCTACTAACTGTTTGTATTAAATATTTATAAAACTTGTTTTATAAACTTTAACATAATGTAAATATTATAAGTCCTCTAATATCACTAATACAACATCTTTAATATATTTTAAGTCCTTTAATTTATGTTCATTATGTCCAAATAAAATGTCCAATGTAATAATTTATTTATAAACTATATAAATAAATTTGTAATAATTAATTCAACCATTAATTATATAAATTGTCTAATATTTGTAATATACCAAATAAAATATGTTCTTGCAGTCTAACATATTTTAAACGCCTTCTTACCATGAATGTGTATTTTCTTGATTAAGTATAATCTTTTTTAATTTAATAAACTTTATAAAATAATAACTAGATGGTGATTTAACAAAATAATAAATATGTATGAAAATAATGGAAATGAAGGTATGAGAAATAATGATAGACCTTGAGTGTATGAATGAGGATGAACACAATCTAAACCCAAGCTTAGATTCTAAACACAAAATCCTTATGAAAAACCAAATTATCTTCTTGAAAACCCTAGTTCTTCTTCTTGTAAACCCTTGATTTTATGAAACCCTAGTCTTGAAATACCCCTTATATACCTTAGTTATCAAACCTAAACAACCTTGTATGCTTGTATTGTTGCTTAAATAAGAACTATGAACTTTTCTTGGTGTTAGTTTTGAGCCGAAAGTTTTAAGAGAGAAACAAGAGAGAAAACTTGATTATTTAGCTAGTTGTTATGTGTGTGAAAAGGCTTACTCTAAGCTTCCTTTTATAGTGAAAGTATTACACAAACCTCCTAGCAAAACAATGGGTTAGTAGTGGTTTAGTATCAAGAGTACAAGTGCTCTCCTCCTTTAAAGGACTTTGTATTTACATGGTGATTAAGGGCTAGATGGTGATTAACTTGAAGTGACTTTAGTGGAGGATTAATGTTTATTTGTTATGTTATGTAAAAAGGGGACGACTAAAATGCATTGTGTAATAGAGTTGGTATAAATTTTGTGTATTGGGTATAAGAGTGGGTATTTGTTGAAGTATAGATGGGTATTGGTGCTTCCATGCATGCATAATTATAATTTATTGCGAAACGTAAGCTTTTTACGTAACGTATATAAATAAAATATGAAAAGTTAATTATTATTTTC
>BQNB010138199.1:0-17742 GCA_026074375.1 Tanacetum coccineum | reverse complement strand
GTCTTATAAAGCACAATATACAAGTCATTAAGCATGATCTCCAAAATAGTCGTTTTACCTCCGTTTTCATTCTAATTTCTTCACCGCCACTTTTGTACAAGCTACTAAACTCAATGTACAATGTGTAAACCTTAATTATTATATTCATAAACTCTCATACATATTTTTACACTCAAAACCCTAATTCAAAACCCTAAACCGAGCTAGTTTCTAAACCATGACCCGTTTCTTGATTTTTATCCATTGTAAACCCAAACCAACACTCAAATGAGTTGTAATAACTTAATTTACAACATTCTCAATCATATTCCATCATCATTTCATCATTTTAATTCAATTATACAAGAGATAAACCTAGAAAACCCTAATTGTGCCCTAATTGGAACTTTTGACCCGTTTACTCATTTTCTACCCATTTTAACCCAAACCACCTATCAACTTTTGATTATAATCCTTAATATAAGTCTTATGATTAGTAACCTATCATTCTTAATCAAATGTACACGAATTACAAGCTAGAAAACTCAACCCGAACCCCAATGAGCCCTAAATGTACCCGTATACACCTTTTTCTCATTTTAACCCATTTTAAAGTTCTATATTGCAAACAAGCACCTCAATGACTAAGCTACTTCATCCTATAATAATGGTAGAGTAAGGGGTGGCCCCAAAGCGGAATTGACCGGTGGTGATTGGTCGAAGCTCTAGTAGGTAGCCACTTCCTTCTCAGGGAACCGTACGTGAGACTTCCGCTAACCAGCTTACAAGCACCTCACACAAATATCTAGTCTATTTATACTATAAAAATTGGCACATGGTCTCTTGTTTCTTCTTTTCTAGCCGCTGGCCTCCAAGTTCAATTCGCCTATAAATAGAAACCATAACACTTCATTTTTCTTCATCCCCCACTTCCTCCTCTATAACCCTTACATAGAAGCAATACTAGATCCTAAGAGGTCTTAAGAAGGCTCAAGTTCAAAAAGGAAGCAAAAGAAACCAAGAAACGAAGCCCCGAAGTCGTTATTTTAGGCGTACGAAGCTAAAAGTCCTGATTCCGACCCGTTTCTAAGCTATAAGCTCAAGACCAGGTTCTATAAGCTTATATTCTGCATTCATACCCTTATAATGTTCATATGATCATGCTAAAATCATAATATAAAGCTTTCAGCTCAAAAACCTATGTGTTATACCTTTTTGATCCAAAACCGTACACCCGAAACCCTAATTTCATGTTTTTGCTTAATCTATAAACTAAGCTTGTAAACTTTTGTTATAATCTATCCCAATAAGCTTAACTCAACATAACAAAATAAGCTAGATAATCATGAAAGAATTTGAGCTTACAAACCCGCGCGTTTTCTTATTTTAAACTAACCCTAAAATGACCCGTTTTACATTTAGCTTAACGAATCGATAATTAAACTTTGTGTTGTTTAAATCTTCAATTTAGTCTTATCAATAACTATAAATGTCTATTGAAATGTGAAAATAATCCTTATGGCAATTTGGAGCCATGTTTCTAGTAAAAATTATCCATGCCAGTGTATATATCGTAACTTTCAGAACAACATATAACAAAAGACTAAAAATGGTCATTTTATCAAAGTTATAACTACAGGGGTCTATTATCTGATTTTTCAAAGTGCAAGGTATACTTTGTATATCTTTTAAAGTTAAAAGACCAAAGTCGTAAAAATGCAAACTTTAAGGGTATATTTTGCCACTTTTCAAACTCAAGGGTCTAAAATGTAACATTTTGAAAAAGTATAAAAACACATTCAAAACATTATAAGACATAACTTTAATTAACGCTTGACGTGCTTAACATATCCAGATATTGAATAAAATGCTTAAATCTCTTATGTATACTTATTATATCATCATGCATCGATGTGCTTTTAAAAACCATGTCCCGGATCCATATCATACCACAATACTAAGGAGCTTCATATTAAAGAGTTTCATCTTGGTATTACGTTCTAACTGAGTTGTTGGGTTTACGATTTAAAGTGTCCTAGCTCCTCAAACGTTTACTGAATGACTTCTGAATTATGATGGCCCGAATGGTGTTATGATAATTTTTATATCAAAACCAACATCGATGTAAAATCTTACATATTCAATCAAACTAAGACTTGACATATATTACCCCAGGTTGCCCGTGACGAAGCCGTTACTTTCATTTCAAATAGCATTGCTATCAATTTCCTCATAAGCCAGTTCAGGTGAGTTCAGTAACTCGCATTTCATCTTTTTTATAAAACCGCGAGGGAGATAACAGCTATAAACATGAATGCAATTATTTCTGTATGCCATTTCAATTTACTATTGCCTAAGTAACTGCTTTGTCTTTAAGTCCCCATAATCATGAGCCGTTAATTACTCTCCGTAGTAAGCGCGAATCGTGTGAATAGGATCATTTGGCGAGACTCCCCGTTGGTGTACCCAGTTACGAGTAACCAATTGCACATCATTAGAAATCACGCTGATGTTTTTGGCAAAGGTATCCCCCCTAGGGGCAATAACGGTAATTCACCATACCTTAGCTTCGGGATTCATGAGCTAATGGCAGTTTAAATAAATATGTTTCAATACAGGGTGTAATAATCAACGTAACCCGAATATCGTATTTGCATTCAAATTATATTACTTAAACCTATGAATTTCACTCAACCTTTGTGTTGACTTTATCAAGAATTCATCTTAGGTAACTAATGGCACGAGTGAGTGGCGAGGACATGAGATGGGTAAAACCGTTATCATTCACACTTGTAAATACAGATGTTGGACCTCTTTTTTCGTAAAACTCTGATGAAATAAATAATGATAACTTATTTTCATAAACGACTCTTTTTGATTCATTTTCTATGATTATGACGTTGTACCATTTGAAGTGTAATACCCCAGATTAGCTTCCCTGCTAAATTAAAAATGGGGTGTTACAGATGTTGGTATCAAGAGCCAACGTTATAGAGAACATGGTTAAAACCTTAACTATAACGTACTTTTTTTTCCATCCAAGAATCCTCCGTGCCGCTATATCTCTAGGAAAGGATTGTAAAAATTTACATAACTATTATATACTAAAATAAATAACTTATATGTATTATTTTACTACTGGGTGTTAAGCTAAACATGATGTCTTCCCCCTACCATCCTCACACTTCCAATTTCGGAGATGTCGTTTACTTCCAAATTCCAAACTATGTTCCCCGGCTTCTCCAGGATTATGTCCCGACTCTCCAGGGAAAACTACTCTATGCTTCAATTCATTTTGGGAATTGTCCCACTCAGCTTTCACCGACTCTTCTTATTTCATCACGATCCTTACATGAAAGTTTTACAAGACTTTCTATACAGAGAAAAATCACCAATTCCGGCCTCCAATTATATACTCCTAAACTCTCAAGAATTCTTTAGCTTGCAAAAGGACTTCATTTCACTCAACAAAACCATTTCTTCCTACCCCTCCCACACCTCAAGCCTTTGAGATTGGCGAAACCTCTCGAAAGTCAACTATCGAGCGACAGAAAGGAGCAAATCCAGGATATCCTAAACAGTTTAGATGCACTCCTCATCGAACGTATTGAGCATATCGAAAACGGCATCGAAGGTCTCAGAAAAGGGCGGATAATCATCCAGCAATATTTTGATGCTTTGGAAGCCGAACTTTAGCAACCTCGTAGCACCAATCACCAAAAACTCCAGAGGAAACAAATTAATAGCAACCATAAAGATTTCTGCTAAGACCCGCTCAGAAATCAATGAATTGGGAGACATTACATCAAAGATATGAAATGTCTCACCAACGCGAGACATAGAAAATCTCATGGATACCATCAAGCGAACTCAGAACCGTATGGAGTGATCATCTAGTTATCTATTTAAATTTCCAGTTTAGTATAACCAAGCCACGGTATGTATGGTATAAAATATAAACAACTTGTCAAATCTTCGACTATTATATTACTAAGGCGAGTTTGTTCTTAAATATAAAGGCAATCCCGTTATCTACCTTGTTGTTTTTACCGCTTTATGCATCTCATCATTCATCATTCATCCATCATCATTCATTCATCATTCATCCGTCATACGCATCATTATATTTGTCGTCATCTCATAACCTATATCCAAAACTTCAATATCTCCATTGTTAAATATGCTTAAAGTTCAAAACTGAGTATTTCTCTTTAAACATTTTAAGCATTACTCTGGTGATATCATTCTTATTACGTATTGTCTTTTATTGATAGAATGCCTCCAAAAAGAGCACAACATCGGAAGCACCGGCTATACTCAGCTGCCATTAGACAGTTTAGAGTTGTTGATAGTGATCCTGCGGACTCTAGACAGACTCAAACTGGACAATAGCAAGTGGCAGTAATCCTGATAGGAACACGGTCCCTACTGGAACTCCTGTAGTAAAGACGGGAAGCTATAAAAAGTTTATTAGCTGTCAACCTTTCTACTTTAGTGGTACGGAATGAGGAGTTGGCCTTATTCGTTGGTTTGAATAAACCGAATCAGTATTCTCTCATAACAGATGTGTTGAAGAAAACAAAGTAGAAATTGCTACTGGTACTTGAACTGATGATGCCTGTCCTGTTGAATGCATATGGCCCACCTATGGGCAATAGAGCAAGCCAATCAAATCACCTGACTTAGATAAAAACCTTTGACGAACAAGTATTGTCCCCAGACTGAGATCAGAAAGATGGAAGAAGAACTTTACAATCTGATTATAAAGGGAAATGATCTTAAACCCTATGTTAGAAGATTCCAAGAATTAACAACCTTATGTCCAAATATGGTGCCAAGTACCGAGAAACTCTTGGAAGCTTTTAATCGGGGACTACCTCGAAGCATTGAAGGAAACATTACTGCCTTTAAACCTCAAACTTTAGAGGAAACCATTAACATAGCCCAAAGGCTAATGGATCAAGTAACTAAACATACTCTAATGCAAGTGTCGAGTGACAATAAACAACAATGACTACACAAGAACTTCAATCAACAGCTCCCACAGCGAACAACAACTACCATAACACCAATAGATCCGCTATCAACAATCGCCAAACCCGAAGGCAAGAAACTGGTAGAGCCTATGTTGTTACTCCATCAGAAAACAATAGGTATGCCGGAGATCTCCCTTTGTGCAAGAGATGCAATTTCCATCAACACCGTGGACTGTGGTACAGCAAATGTAATATTTTCCAACAAGTAGCAGCCATTAGAGCAAGAACTGCCGAAAAAAAACATAAGGCCAGCTACTGGAAGAAATTCAACTACCATTAACAGTTGAATATGTCATTCCCTGTGTGAGAAAAAGGCATATACAAATCAGTACCGCAAGACCAACATCAATGCCCAAGGAAAGAGCCTACAGCTGAAAGATAGGAATGCTCAACAAGACCCAAACGTAGTTACGGGTATGTTTCTATTAAATTACATTTATCAAAGTATTTTTTGATTCCAAGGCTATAGAAGCTTTATATCCATATCTCTTGCCTCTAAGCTAAATATTTCGTCTATTACAATAGATACCTTTTATGATATCGAAATGGCTGACGAAAACTTAGTAAGCACAAACACCGTTATTAAAGGCTGCACTCTAACTTTGTTAAATCATCCTTTCAAAATCGATCCCATGCCAATAAAGCTTGGTAGTTTCGACGTTGTCATCGGTATGGACTGGTTATCCAAGTATCATGCTAAAATTCTCTGTGACCAAAAAGTCATTCACATTCCCTGATCAACGGTGAACTCTAATCTTCGAGGTGATCGAAGTAACAACTTCGACTACATCTCATATCCTGAGATAAAAACCAAAGGTTATATCCCGAGGTGTCATTTTATAATTCAAGTAATGGAGAAGAAATCAGACGAGAAAGACTAAAGAAACTCCCGTGGTCAAAGACTTTCTAGATGTTTTTCCGATGATCTACCTGGTTCTCCTCCCGTTCGCCAGTAGAATTCCAAACGATTAATCCACCGGAGAATCACCTGTAGCTCGAACACCTTATAGATTAGCTCCATAGAAATGCCTGAGTTATCAACCAACTCAAGAACTAACCGACCGAGTTCATTCAGACCAAGTACATTGCATGGGGACTCCTGTCTATTTTGTTTAAAAAGAAAGACGATCTTTTACGTAATGTGTATCGATCACCAGAGTTGAACTAAACTTACATAAAAGAATCGTTATCCATTGCGCCCAGATCGATGACTCTTATTTGATCATACTTCAAGGTTCAAGCGTTTAATCATAAAACGACTTAAAGATCAGGTAATCATCAACTGAGAGTAAAGAAAGAAGATTTCCTAAGACTGCTTCAGAACGAGATTACGGACATAATGAATTTTCAAGTCTGTCAGTTTGGATTTAACAAACGCTACCTGCTGTATCATGGATCTTATGAATCGTGTATGTAAACCATATCTGGATAAATTCGTAATAGTGTTTATCGATGATATTCTTATCTATTCTCGTAACGAAGAAGAACATGCAAATCATCTCAGAATTATCTTGGAATTACTCTGAAAAGAGAAATTGTATGCCAAGTTCTCTAAATGTGATTTTTGGATTCATATCGTGCAATTTCTTGGTCATCCCATCGATAGTCAAGGACTTCATGTTGACCCTGCCAAGATTGAAGCTGTTAAGAATTTGACATCTCCCACTACACCCATAGAATTGCGTCAATTCTTAGGACTCGCCGGTTATTACCGAAGATTTATCGAAGGTTTTTCAAAGATTGCAAAGCCTTTTACTAAATTAACCCAGAAAAACAAGAGTTACATTTGGGGCGAAGAACAAGAATCAGCCTTTCAACTCCTTAAACAGAAGCTTTGTGAAGCACCAATCTTAGCATTACCAGAAGGAAACGATAATTTTGTCGTTTACTATGATGCATCTCTTCAAGGTGTAGGAGCTGTATTAATGCAAAGAGAAAAAGTCATTGCTTATGCATCTCGACAACTCAAACCTCACGAAGAAAACTATACTACTCGTGATCTTGAATTAGGAGCAGTGATATTCTCTCTTAAAATCTGGAGACACTATCTATACGGTACAAAGTGTACAGTTTTCACTGAACACAAGAGCCTTCAACATATTCTTCGTCAAAAAAATTGAATATTTATGGGGGGGGGGGCGCCGATGGTTAGAATTACTCGCAGATTATGATTGTGAGATTTGCTATCATCCCGGAAAGGCAAATGTTGTAGCAGATGCCTTAAGCCGAAAGAAACAAATCAAACCTCTCCGAGTTCGAGCATTAATCTTAACCGTTCATCCAAAGATACCATCTCAAATTCTCAAAGCTCAAAATAAATCCCTCAAAGAAGAAAATGTCAAAAATGAGAACCTACAAGGAATGGACAAATCATTTGAAATTCGTCCTGATGGAAAACCGTTGTAACAAAAACGAAGCTGGTTACCACTTTTTTGTGGCTGTCGCAAAGAGACTTAATCATGCATGAGTCTCATAAATCGAAATATTCTATTCACCCGGGTTCTGATAAAATGTAGCATGACTTAAAGAAACTCTATTGGTGGCCTAACATGAAGGCAATCACCGCAGAATATGTTAGCAAGTGTTTGACATGTTCTAGAGTTAAAGCAGAATGTCAAAAGCCATCCGGCTTATTGGTACAACCGGAAATTCCTATGTGGAAATAGGAAAGGATAACAATGGATTTTGTTTCAAAGCTACCCAAAACCTTAATCGGACATGACACCATCTGGGTCATTGTCGACCGCCTTACCAAATCGCGCATTTCATTCCCACTCGAGCGACTGATAATATGGAAACTCTTACAAGGTTATACATCAAAGAAATAGTCTCTCGACATGGCGTGCCAATTTCCATCATCTCAGATCGCGACAGTCATTTCACATCCAGATTTTGGCAGTCATTACAGAATGCTTTGGGTACTCAATTAGACATGAGTACAAAATATCATCCTGAAACCAATGGACAAAGTGAAAGGACCATCCAAACACTCAAAGACATGCTACGAGCTTGTGCTATAGATTTCAGAAAAGGATGGGATAAACATTTACCATTGGTAGAATTTTCCTACAATAACAGTCATCATGCCAGTATCAGGCATCACCGTTTCGAATCACTTATAGACCGAAAGTGAGATCACCTGTTTGCTGGCCGAATTGAGAGACTCAACTTACGGGACAAAATATTTCAAGAACCAACTAGGACAAAGATCGTGCAAATTCGTCAACGCTTGCAAGCTGCAAGAGAAAGACAAAGAAGTTACGCCAATGTAAGGCGAAAGCCTTTAGAATTTCAAGTTGGTGATCGTGTTATGTTAAAAGTATCACCTCGTAAGGGTATCTTTTGATTCGAAAAACGAGGAAAGCTTAATCCCCGATACATTGGACCATTCAAAGTCCATGAACGAATTGGCCCAGTGGCATACAAACTAGAGCTTCCTGAAGAGCTTAGTAGTATCCACAATACTTTCCATGTTTCTAATCTCAATAAGTGTTTATCCGATGAATCTCTCATCATTCCAATGAAAGAACTTCAACTCGACAATAAACTCAACGTTGTAGAAGAACCAGTGGAGATTATGGATCGTGAAATCAAGCAACTTAAGCGAAGTCGTATTCCTATAGTCAAAGTGTGATGGAACTCTAAAAGAGGACCAGAGTTTACATGGGAACGCGAAGACGAAATTCATTACAAATATCCTCATCTGTTTTCAATCATCTCTTTAAAATCCAAATTAATCTTTGGATCGACATTATATCTGTAAGATGTGACTATAACCACCAGCAGAATTTTCATAAATATAAATATCTATCTATTAAGTTAGATGCAATGTACAATCTATCCATTATATATGAACTCACCTTTTTCAGGGAAAGTTTTCATTTTATTACATTAACTTACCTGGCCAAACATCTATCAATAACAAAATTTCTTGCTTAACTTACAGTTATACGAGCACCGACGCAACCTACCTATGACAATCCTATCATCATAATATGTCAAGAAAACATCATAATATGTCAAGTAAATATCATAATATTATTTTTACAAAGTACATTACTCAGATAAGGTACCATTTGCAACGTTATATCAAAACGGGCTTTAAACCATTATCATATGCCTCTAAACCCTAACTTCATGAAAGATTAATATATAAATTGAATGCACAAGCTACTAAAACATATGTACAAATAATATAACATCTTATTTGAAATATAAAATCTCATCAAATCAAAGTACAAGTCTTTGAAAGCTATATATACAAGTCATTAAGCATGATCTCCAAAATAGCCGTTTTACCTCCGTTTTCATTCTACAAACATATCCAACCCAAGAGTACAAGCAACTACACTCAAACCTACCCATGTACCCCCAAAATAATCACAACCACACATCGCAAACAAACCGACAAAAAACCACACAAACCCTCAATTCCAAACCTACACCCTAAAACCGAGCAAGTTTCTAAATCATGACACGTTTTCTAGATGTTTTCTCCATTTGAAAACCCGCAAACAACACACCCATACGTTGAAATAACATCAAACAACAACATTATTCAATCATATCCCATATCATATTCCATCATTTACAATCAATTATACAAGAGATAAACCTAGAAAACCTAAATTAAGCCCAAATAGAACTTTTGACCCCTTTTACTACAATATTCTACCAATTTTACCCCAAACACCAATCAACTTACTGAATATAATCCATAATAAAAACTTAGTATCAGTAACCTATCATTCCTAATCAAATATACACGAAATCCAAGCTTGAAAACCCTAATTGAGCCCTAATGTACCCGAAATCAAAAACCTTTGCAAAGTGACCCATTTTGAAAGTTTTTCTTGCAACCAAGCACCTCAATGACCAAGCACCTTACCTCCCTAGCAGCATACAATCCCTCTCATCAATATCTCACTCATATATAGTTAAAACTAGAACACAAGGTTCCTTGTTTCTTCCATTTCTATCGCTGAATGCAAAGGGAAAAACAACATCAACCAAGACTAGTTTATAGCTTAACCACCACATCTACTAGAAACCATCCTCAAACGACCCACAACGACCTCTTACATTGTCCTCACCATATCACATACCCTCCCTTGCTTCAAGTTCCCAAATCGCCTATAAATAAGAAACCAATAACCACTTCATTTTTCTTCATCCCCACTTCCTCTACTAAACCCTTAGACATAGAAGCAATACATTGTCATCTAAAAGATCCTAATAGGTCTTAATAAGGCTCAAGTTCATAAGGAAGCAAAACAATAAACCAAGAAACGAAGCCCCGAAGTCGTTATTCTAGGCGTACGAAGCTAAAAGTCCTGATTCTGACCCATTTCTAAGCTATAAGCTCAAGACCAAGTTCTATAAGATTATACTCTGAATTCATACCCTTATAATGTTCATATGATCATGCTAAATCACATAAAATGAAATAGCTTTAAACTCAAAAGCCCTATATGTATAACCTTTTGATCCGTGAAAAAACAAAACACAAACCGTACACCCGAAACCCTAATATCATGTTTTTGCTTAATCTATAAGCTAAGCTTGTAAACTTTTGTTATAATCTATTCCAATAAGCTTAACTAACATTAAAATAAGTGCTTTGATAAGTCATGAAAGAACTTGAGCTTAAAACCCGCGCGTTTTCATTTTAAAATCCATATGATAACTCTGTTTAACTATCCCCTAGCTTAACGAATCGTTAATTAAAACTTGTCGTTTGTGTTAAATCTTACATATTTTCAAGTTTATTATAACAATAAATGTCTATTGAAATGTAAAATAAGCATTGCAGGGAAATTTAGACATGTTTTGTAAAAACAATATCCATGCAAAGGTAATATCGTAACTTTCGGAAATCTTATAACTAAAGGACAAAAAATGCATTTTATCAAAGTTAAACTACAGGGTCTATTATCTACTTTTACAAAGTGCAAGGTTACTTTGTATATTTTTAAAGTTGAAGGACCAAGAGTCGAAAAAGTGAAACTTTTAAGGTATATTTTTGAGCCCCTTTTCAAACTCAAGGGTCTAAAAATGTAACAAACTTAAAAAACGATATAAAACACATTCAAAACATTACCAGACATAATTTTAATTAACGCTGTGACGTGTTAACATTTTCCAGTATTCAATAAAATCTTAAAACTGCTTATGTTATAACTATTATATCAATTCTCGTCCATCAATGTTGCATTCAAAATCATATCCCGGATCTATATCATCCCACAATCTCAGGACTTCATATCTAAGGAGTTTTCATCTGTGGGTATTACGTTCTGACTGAGTTGTTGGGTTTACGATTTAAAGTGCCCTAGCTCCTCAAACGTTTACTGAATGACTTCTGAATTATGATGGCCCGGACGGTGTTATGATAATTTTTATATCAAAACCAACATCGATGTAAAATCTTACATATTCAATCAAACTAAGACTTGACATATATTACCTCAGGTTGCCCGTGACGAAGCCGTTACTTTCATTTCATATACATTGCTAACAATTTCCCTATAACCGTTCATGTAAGTTTATAGCCTCGCATTTCAATCTTTTTATAAACCCGCGAGGGAGATACATGCTATAAACATGAATGCAATTATTTCTGTATGCTATTTCAATTTACTATTGCCTAAGTAACTGCTTTGCCTTTAAGTCCCCATAATCATGAACCGTTAATTACTCTCTGTAGTAAGCGTGAATCATGTGAATAGATCTATTTGGGCTAGACTCCCAATTGGTGTACCCAGTTACGAGTAACCAATTGCACATCATTAGAAATCACGTGGATGTTTTGGTAAAGGCATCCGCAGGGGCAATAACGTATCACCATACCCTAAGGCTTCGGATTCATGAGCTAATGGCAATAATAAATATTGATTTCAATACGGTGTATAATCAACGAACCAAAAAATAAACAGAAAAAAAAAAGAAAAAAAAAAGCACAAACACACACAAAAAAAAAAAAAAAAAACTAAAAAAAAAAAAAAAAAGAAAAAAAATACAAAGAAAAGAAAAAAAAAAAACAAAAAAAAACAAAAGGAAAAAACACAAAAAAAAAAAAAAAAAAAAGGAGCGATAACAAAAAATATCGCATTTCATTCAAATTTATATACTTAAAACTATGGATTTCACTCAACCTTTTTGTGACTTTTAGCTGTTTCTTATCTTAGGTAACGTAATGGCACGGAGGATGGCTAGGACATGAAGATGAAAAAGAAACCGTTATCATTCACACTTTAGTAAATACTATGTTGGGACCCTCTCTTTTGAGTAAAAACTCTGATGAAATAATGAATGGATAACTTTATTTTATCTAAACGACCTCTTTTCGCGATTCGTTTTTCTGATTATGACTTTTTTGTACCTTTGAATAATCCCCATATTAGCTTTCGCTGTCTGTATGGTAAAAATGGGGGTGTTTACAGTCAACAATTCGTTATTGTTCAAGAATGTTAAAAGGTCAGTGGAAGAGATAAGGGACATTATTATGGTTATGGTTCGCTTGAAGATTATGACGTTCAGATTCAAGAATACTATCAATGTCACTCGTCTGCTTGAGCGATGAAATATGCCTAGTACCTTTAGGCTTTATGGTAGTTGATGTTTCCTCATGTGCGACGTCTTTTCTACTGGTCCTGTTTTCATGAAAGGCCTCGTAAGAGTTGGTTTCTCAAATCCGGAGTTTCAAATGAGAGTTGTACTTTTTTTTTCTCCAAGGTTTTTTTCCTATTGGGTTTTTCTTGGGAAGGTTTTTTATGGAGGCAATCTCATTTGAATAGCTATCCTTCATATGTTTGACTTGTTGATATTATGGCGTGAAAGTTGTTTAGGTCAAATTAGGATGTGTCTTAGCTTGTTTTGATTGTTGTTCTTCACTAGAGGCATGTCTCTTTTGAGTTAGTGGTAGTTCAAGCTTTGTTTGAGGTTAATGTGGCATGTCGGTCACATTCCATTGTACTTAACTTTTCTTGTGATTAATACAATTTACCGGGGTAACCTTTTACCTCAAAAAAAAAAGTTGGTGTGTTATATGTTTTTGTCATCCTTAGGCTACCCACTACAATGACCTGTACCAACCTATATTTTCTCTTACCACATCAGCTTTCTCTCTCTGGCGATCTACAGACAACTTTTTGCCACTATAAGGCGACATTTATTTTTTTACAATTTTTTTAAACAAAATTTAATTTCATTAATAATAAAAACATTACATAATAAAATAAAAAACATTACATAATTATTCAAATAACATAAAAACATTACAATAAAACAACGTAATTAAAATAGTTACTAAATTATTAAAAACGAATAGCTAAATTAATATGATTCGTATTCTGAATGAGATTTCACCCCAAATTCAAACCTGAATAGCTCATCATGAGCTTGTACATATTTTTCCAATTTTTTTAAACAAAATTTAATTTCATTAATAATAAAAACTTTACATAATAAAATAAAAAACATTACATAATTATTCAAATAACATAAAAACATTACAATAAAACAACGTAATTAAAATAGTTACTAAATTATTAAAAACGATACATAGCTAAATTAATATGATTCGTATTCTGAATCAGATTTCACTCCAAATTCAAACCTGAATAGCTCATCATGAGCTTGTTCATGCTTAATTCTCTCCTCTAACTCTTTTTCAGCCCTTACTTCTTCTTCTAACGTTTCTCTTAGTGCCTTTTCATCAAGAAGTAGTTGTTGTTGCTCTTTCTCAGTGAGAAATCCATCTGTAAGATAGTCATCACATATCTCATGTTCATCAGTTGATTCCTTGATCTTTGGAAATGAAGAAATGGAGACATGGGTTGTTGTGATGACGAAACACCCGTAGAAAATGAAGAAATGGGAGGCATGGGTGGTTTCTCGGGTGTCGGGGGATTGGTTTGGGTAGTTTTCTTATCCATAGCCGTTGGATTTTAAAATTTGAATATAGAATTTAAGAAGTTGTGGGAGAAAATGAATGATGGAAAGGAGTATTTATAATAAGAGAAAACTAGCCGTTGGAATAGTAGTCGTTGGAATTTAAAATTTGAATATTGAATTTAAAATAATAATATTGAATTTAAAAACATTACATATTAAAAACATGGAAAATGAATTGTATGCCTATAATAATGGACTTAACAAATAAACCAACAGATGTGATTGTTGATCTATAAAAGTTTGATTTGGTTAAAAATGATATTGGAGAAAAAGTGTATGACACTTGTCAATGATTGAATGGATTATGTCTATTATTAGGTCTCCTTGTTAGACATAAATATCAACACTCAAAAAACATTACATAATAATTAAAAACATTATTATTAAAAGCAATACATAATTATTCAAATACATTTAAAAAAATTACAATAAAAATTAGAAAGTTAAACTAAACTTCATTATTACGTCGTTTGTTAAATGTAGGCATTTCAATTTCTGTCCCAGCAGGATGATTTTTCAAAATTCTCCAACACGCTCCATTGTAAAGGGATGTCCGTACCCAATTTCAAATTCGGCTAACGCATTTTGAACAATACGAGGTTAGAAGACTCATTCTCGTCCATCCGTTGGACACTATCGTAAACGATATTAAACGCATCAATTTTAGGACGAATTGAATTTTTCCATTTGGCGACGATGGTATCGTATCCTCGAATAGTCCCGCCATTTCTTTCTCAAAGTTAGCAAAAACCTCCAACCAAAACCCTTTTTCATGTCTCATGTGTCGTAGTTCTCCATCGCCTTGCACCAAGCTGTACACAACGTGATCTCTTCCGCTGTTGTCCATGGTTGTGACGTCTTGGCCTTTCCATGGCGGTTTGAATTGGAAGCCGAACCGTTAGACATTTATAAATAAAAATGAAAAGTATAAAGATAGAAGTGGTTTGAATGTGTGTATAAAATGGTGTAATGAGTTGGGTATTTATAGTGTTAAAGTATTTAAATTTTAAAATATAAAAAAGTTTTTTTTTTTAATTTATAAACACATATTAACGTTGGAAAAGTAGGGAACGACTAACGATCGTTCAAACGATCGAGTGCGACCTTTAAGGGAGACGACCGACGAAGCCACTAAAGAGGCGACCGACCGGGACCGGAGTCGACCGAGTCGGTCAACCTCTTTATAGTGAGTAGCCTTAGTTATCCCCTTAAAGATCTACTCCGAATCATGTTCTCAAGTGTCATATCGAGTAGAGTTGTCATATTTCAAAGTCACGCTTAACAAGATGAGCTAAAAGAAATGAATGATCGATGCCATTTCTATGGTCCATGAAACAACTACTTGACAATACTATAATCAGTGAAACATATATATGCAATAAATACTACTAATAGGACAATGCAAATCAGAACAGTAGTTTTATACCTTGAATCCAATTTGTCGAAATAAATGCCAACCTATACATATTTAATTCGACAATGCCAACACGTACTACCCCCACCCCCATTATTAATGCTTGTATTTGTAGGAAAGCGTGCGTGCCAAACTCCAAGAACAAAATTAGATCGTATAGCAGTAGACTAATTTCAGTAGTATTGTAACTGTGCATATGCATCATGCATGGGTGTGTGTGAGTGAGTGGGGGACCTCTATGACCAAATAATACCATCTTCTTTGATCGTGTTCATAGCTAAAACTAGTAAAAAGTTTACATACGCTTAGGTTGGGTATTCTCACTCATGAGGTATCTTTGGTCACCCGCAGAGTGCATGCGTTAGACTCAGGGACGGAGCCAAGGAGTGTTCTGCGGGTGCCCAGGACACTTATGGATTTTTTTCGATTTAGTGTTAATTTTTGAAAAAAACAACAATTTTTCTCAAATGTAACATAAATACACTTGATCCATTGAAATGTGTTTCTGTCTTATCGTTTTAATGAAATCTTCGTTTTAATTCACATTTTAACTCTATTATATTATGGTTAAAAAAATTGTGCATTCGATAATATTTGGTCTTGGCTCCGTTCCTAGTTAGACCGGTCGTAATGGTTGGTCATCCAACATGATCGACCCCCTACAAAGTTACTTCTGTTCAAAAGATATAATAACAAAAGTACCAACAAATATCATTATTAGAAAGTATACTAATTATCGTTACAAAAACGCACCAACATGTGTCGTTTTGTACTTGGGCTCAATTAAGCATGGTGGGCTCCCAGTTTGGGCCAGCCTTTTTTTTTTAAGTAGTTAATATAAAAAAAATTGCTCGGCACAAAATAGGAAAAACAATACAAATTGATGTATTCAGATAAAAAAATACCCGCCACATGAGGCCCAACACATAAACCCATATAAAAAAACAAACTATTAAACATGAGACTGAAAAAATAAACCCAATATAAAAAAAAATTGTTCGGCACAAAATAAGAAAAAAATTACAAAAGTATTGATTTAATCAGATAAAAAAAAGTACTCGCGACATGAGGCCCAACATATAAGTTTTTTTTTTAAGTAGGCGCTCTCATTTTGGGCCGGCCCATTAATAAGAAAAAAATTAGAGGGGGGGGGGGGGGGGGGGGGGGGGGGGGGGGGGGGGGGGGGGGGGGGGAACAAAAGTATTGATTTATTCAGATAAAAAAATACCCGCGACATGTGGCCCAGCACATAAGCCCATATAAAAAAAACAAACTATTAAACATGAGACCGAAAAAAATAAACCCGCATAAGATAAAAAAATATATTAGTTAAAATTTTAATAGAAAAAAATAAAAATAAAATTTTAACGCAAAAATAAACCCGCACTATTAAACATGAAACCAAAAAAATAAACCCGCACAAAATACAATAAAAAAAATGCCGTGCAATAACGCGTGATTCTCATTTAAAGCACACGTAATCCCATAAAATTATATTACAAAGAAAAAACCCCGTATAGCCAAAAAAAGAAACCTTTAAACATGAGCCCAACATATAAGCCCATAAGAAAAAAAAACAAACTATTAAACATGAGGCCGAAAAAATAAACCCGCACAAAATAAAAAAATAAAAAATAATAATGCCCCGTAACAACGCGCGAAAAATTAGTACTCATTTATTTAGATAAAAAATACCCGCGATATGAGGCCCAACACATAAGCCTATATAAAAAAAAACAGACTATTAAATATGACCAAAAAAATAAACCTGCACAAATAAAAAATAGAAAAAAATAAAAATAAAATTTTAACGCAAAAATAAACCCGCACAAAATAAAAAAATAAGCCCTCGCAACAACGCGAGAAAAATTAGCGCCCCGCAGCAACGCGCGGGTAATTCTGCTTGTAACTATCCTAAAGATGGTTGCCTTATTTTGTCCTTTAGTGCGCGTGAACAGTGCCAAACAAATGGGTAAACATGTTGGGCTCATTTAGGGCTGCTGACTTTGGTCCGACACAATTTTTTTTTTTAAAATAATCATTTACAAAACTTAAAAAAAAAAAAATTCTTTTGCAAAACTTACCCTCAACTTCTACCTTTAAACTTTTAGCTATTTACGGCGGCATAAAAAAGTTGCCCCGCTGCAACGCGCGGATTGTCGATTCCACCTCGTTTGTTATAAAGGTAGTAATTTACCCTTTTCAAATAAGAAAGTAATTTAATTACTGTAAACTTTTTTCTCGCATGATTTTAGTATCATCTTTCCCAGGTCACAACCGTCCCATGCACCTATTTGTGCAACATTTGATTCTAATGCATTAAGGTCATCACGTTACTACTATTGAGTTCATATTTTG
>BQNB010138197.1:0-17742 GCA_026074375.1 Tanacetum coccineum | reverse complement strand
CATCAGATAGTAAACAGTTTTAAAGCCATTTTCAAGTTCAATTTTCAGCAAGAAAGAGCAATTGTTAGGTCTTGAATTTTTGTGTTCTAGTAGATTTTAGGATAATCTTAATGTGTTTGAGCTTATTTTAGAGTAATTAGCTTATGTGCTTATCTGTTTTTAGCTTTTAAATTAGCCCTTTGTCTTTTAGTTCAATAACCAAAAGTAGAGTGTAACTGAATTTTCAGCTGTTTCAATTAGCTTTTTCAATAAGCTTTTGATTTTCAAATTAGTTTCTAAAAGTTGTCTTAAGTATACTTTAGGTCAAGCTTTTAGAATGTATAAGCTAGGTTAACATAAGATTCTATTAAAAGCTTAAAAATAAGCTCAAAGAGTGCCCTTAAGGCCTGTTTGGTTTGCAGTTTTGTTCCAGTTTCTTTTTCAGCTTATTATCTTCTTCTTTGCTTATTTCTAGTTCAATCCAGCTTATTAGAATAGTTATAGGTTGCTTTTAGCTTTTCAAGTTTATTTTTAGCTCATTTTAGTTTTGAGCATATTAAGTTTTGAAAAATACCAAAAATATAGTTAAGTGTACTCTGTTAAGTTTTAAGCTGTTTTACAGCTTATTTAGTGTTTTTCATAAAAAAGTTTCTTTTATTAAAAGTGTTAATTTTCAGCATTTCTACAACTTTGCTTTTATAAGTTTAAAAAAAAAGAAGATGAAAATCGAGGGTGAGCAAGGCTCGAAACCCCGACCTCAACATCCTCAACCCTTATAAATGCCTCACACCACACACCTCTAACCAACGTGCCCTGGGGTCTTTTTCATTATATGTTTACAAAATCTATTATTTGTATACATTTGATCTCTTTTAGTACAATAAGTTGTTTAAGCTTATTACACAGCTTATTCGATAAGTTGTGTAACCAAGCTTATTTTTCCTAGGTCTCTTTTAGTTCAAGCTATTTTTTATAATTTTTTCAGAATTTTTATAATTAGTTTAGTATTTTTAAACATTTATTTTTATTAAAAACTTTAAAAAATCATAAAAAATAGAAAAATAATCAAAAAAATATAATTCTTTTTTAGAAAATTTTATTTTATCAATAAGTTTCTAGGAAAATTAGTTTTGTTCCCGTAGGGTTAAAATTGCAAAATTCCGATTTTTAAAGAACGGGATTCGCTCTCGTTCACATTTTTCGTGTTTTTAAGCTCATTTCAACTCCGTTTTTGTTCTAGTTTTCTTTAAACTTACTTTTTAGTCAATTAGAGTCTATTAAAAGTGAAAAATTCATTTTAGGTTTAATTTTGGAAATTTAGGGTTTTTAATCACCATTTAGGGTTCTCGTTTTGCGTTTTTTTTAGTTAAAGTTTAATTTTCCATTGTTAAAGTTAAGTTTAATTGTCCTTTAAATTGTGCACTTTTAGGATTTTAGAAAACAAACCATTTTTGAACTAATTCAAATCATTATCCGAACAACAAACGTGGTCTCAATTTCATAAATCGTTGGGGAAATACGACCCAGGAATCATACTTCCCGGTTAATATACGTATATTATTATATATTATCGTGTGATTTTTCTAACTACCTTTGTCCTCAAGGGTAATCTGGGAATTTCGTATTATTTTATATTTAATTAATACGTGTATAGATAGACTGCAATCACATATAATTACTTATTATGACACGAGCATACTCCAACAGCTCCCACTTGCGCACGTCATAATAATCAAGTAATTATACAAGCAAAGGTTATCGTCTAGCAATACGCCAATGCCCCCAGAAACATATAAGGATAGTTTCTTAAACATCTTATTTTAAATGATTTAGATATCAATCATCCTTTTGTTATAGATACTGTGTTGAACATCTGACATGAATCATAAGTCATTCTTATGTTTAATAATTCTGTTTCTCGATATAGACATTGAACTAGATTACTGATACGCGGATAAAATATACTAATATAATATTTCAACAAGAGCAATTAAGAAAATTCCTAAGGAAAATTCACTCTTTTAATATATATATATATATATATATATATATATATATATATATATATATAATATAATATACTTATGTTTACCGGAAAGTATGTTGCCTTTATAGCAGCTTTAAAGGTTCAACGTTGAACCATATCAAAGATTGACATTCACACACTCAAACTACTTGCATCTTGGTGTATAGTTTTAATAGTATAATAATATAAAGTAGAAAGAAAATTCCAAAACTACCCTTGAGGACAAAGGTAGTAGGAAAAATCTTACAAAAATACTACACGTTTAACCGGTAAGTGATTACCGGGTCGTTTTCCCAAAGACTTATGAAATTGAGACCTCGTTTGTTATTTGGACAATGACTTGAATTGGTTCGAAGATGATTTGTTTTCTTAAATCCTATATAGTGAGCAAATAAAGCAAATTAATCTAACTACGAGAAAAAAACGATAACGGAAAGTAAAGTAATCACGACAATAAGCAAGAACACTAAATTAAGCCTAAATGCTTTTCTGAAACTTTTCTATCCTAAAATGACTATTTAAAGTAAAATGCTAGAAAATTCTAAACCGAGGGAGTAATTTGAGCTAAAAACAAAGAAAACGAGAACGGGGATCGAATCCCGTCTTTAAAATTGAACTTCGAAATATCCTACGAAAGAATTTCAACCTAAGCCTAGAATATGATAAAAGAAAATTTTATAAAAAAGAAAATTATTTTTTTTGATTATTTTTCTATTTTTATGATTTTTTAAAGTTTATAACAAAATTAATTCACGAAAAATGTAAAACTTTGAAATAAAAATTTAAGAAAAATACTAAAAATTGCTTAAGTGCTAAAGAATGCAGGAAAAATATAAAAACCTAAAAATCGTAATTCAATAAGCTGTAAAAAAGCATTTAAGCACGCGAAGTGCTTATTTTCTTATGAGCTCAAAGAGGTGTTAAAAGAATAAAAGAAAGAAAGGTAGACAGAAAAGACCCAAGGGCAGAGATGGTTTGAGTGTGGTGTGTTGAGACGTTATAAAGGGTAGAGGTTGGTTGAGGTCAAGGGTTCGAGCCTTGCTCACCCTTGACTTCCCAATTTCCCCTTTTAACTTTTTGCAAAAACTTTCAAAAGCAAACTTGTAAATCAGCTTATAAGGAAACTTTTTTTGTAAAAACAACTTTTTTTTGAAAACTCTTAAATAAGCTGAAAAGAGCTTATTTAAACAGACATAACTCACTTTGCATGTTTGTGGTTTTTTTACTTTTTATCAAAACCAAATAAGCTAGAACTATAATAAGTAAAGGCTAGAACCAAATAAGCTATAAGTGACCTAAAACTATAAACTTTTAATAATAAGCTAGTCTATACTAGTAATAAGCAAAAGAAAAGGGCAATAAGCTGAAAAAATCAACATGGGCAATTATGCAAACCAACAGGCCTGAACAGGCAAACTTAGAGCTTAATTTTAAGTACTTCTAACTGGAACTTATGCATATAGTTTTTCATTTTCTACCTTAAAGTTCAGCTAATAAGCTACTTAAAACTACCAGCAAAATACTTTTTGAAATTAAAATGAACACTGAAAAAGTGAAATGAAAAAGCTACATGAGTTATTTTAACTATGTTTTGGTTTTTTATGAAATGATCTAATAGTAAAAACCTAACATAAATAAGCTATGAACTACTAAACATTAACCTAATAAGCTAGTTTAAACAACAACTAAACAAAAACTTAAGCTATAAGCTAGAAATCTCAAATAATCTCTTTGACAAAAACTGTTAACCCAAACTAGTCATAGGGCTACTTGAGCTTATTTTTACAATAAGTAAGGATCCTTATGACTTTTGGCTTTATTACACTAAAAAGAGACCTAAAATACTAAAACAATAATTGAAATACATTTTGGAAATTTAAATGAACAATGATAAATTCTAAATGGAAAATGTTATTAAGTCAGTAGGAGCTGAGTATGTTTTTAATTTTCAAAAGACAAATTGCTGTATTTTTGAGCTTAAAAACAGATAACAAGATGACTTTTAAAAGCAAAATAGGCTGAAACAGATTGAAAGTGACCTAAATCTACTTGTTCTTTGAATTTTAAAACCTAAAAACTACTTATACCCCCTGAAAATTAAGCTAGAAATAGGTCTTTTGTCTATTTTCCTTATCTGATGCAGTGTGCACCAAAATGAACCAAATTTCAAATCCAAAAAGTGCAGGCTCAATGACTAAGCTTCTACCATTTTAAAACACTAAACTGAGTGCAAATTAAGAAACTAAATCAGCTAAATCCAACTTGAGCTTAAAATGAACTATGATCTAAATTATGCTAACAGATTCTAACCATTTAAGCTAACTCACAACCAAAGCTAATAAACTTTATTCAAAACCTTAAAACCTACTCTCATAAACCTCTAAATGGATTCAAAGATCAAATTAAAGGACTAGCTAACCTTTGACAACACTAACTTAGTTAGTGATGTCTAATGCCAAACACCCCTTTATTTCACTCAATTCCATATTTGGCTTATGAGACTTAGAATTAAGGGACAAAATAGAGATACTAGATGATCACAAGCTTATATCAGACCTAATAAGCAGATTTAAGCACACAATAAGCAGAGATAAGCAATTATAAGCTATTAATGCAAAATTAAGCTAAAAATGTAAAAAGGAAACTTACAAGAGCCTCTGCTTAAACGAGGCTTATCAAATGCTCTTATGAGCTTTCAACAAGCTCCAACTTATCAAATGATAAGCTAGTAGGGTCTAGAAGCCATACTTATTGGCTTCCCTTCCATAATAAGCCGTGGTATTTTGATTATAGATTTGAATAAGATAAGCTTAACTAAGCTTTTAAGAACTTAGTTGAGTAATTAGCTAGCTTAAGAGTAAAAATGATAGCTTATGGAGAGCTTATTAAACAGTTTAAAGCTTATTTAAACCATTTCATGTTAAGTGAAATAAATAAATCACAGATTTAATAAAGTGACTACATTTTTATTAATAAAAATGATTTACAAATGCATTAAAAGTGATTCAAATATTTAATAGACACATTTAAGCTAAAAATTACAATAAGCTATGTTTACACTAAGGCTACACTAAATTAAGCTCGATATCCTGTGAGTGAGGCAGGACTTGTATTTATAGCCAGAGATAGATGTTTTCAGGTCTTCAAAAATGCTCCCCTTGGTCTTGATCTTCACCCTTCATTATCTTGCAATCATTGGATCCTTCGTCTTAGCCGTTAGATCAAAATGTGATCACACGGATAGCCAGCGTGGCAATCCTTGTGTCAGAGGCTTTGTGCTTCTTTTGGTCTTGATTTAGTGTAAAATTCCCATCAAAGGTGTGTTTGTTATCATCCCACGTGTCATTCCCCTTGTCAGTTCTGACCAATGAGAGCTCTTGGTAACGTATCTTTATGCCAGCGTGGAGCTTTATACTAAGCATCCCTAAGCCATGTAGTTAATTGAAGGGGCGTGGGTTTTTTCTCTCTTGATTTAGCAGGGTAATATTTAGGGGTGAAGATGAATAGTAAAACGGTTTTACGCGCTATTTCATTTTTTATTGTTTTTCGTTTGGTTTGACTGAGGGTTATGGGTCTTTGACTTGGGCTAGGAGTTTAATATTTGGGCTGGGTTAATGGTAAAGGGATAAAGAGTATATGTAATTAACACTTAACGAACGTTATCTTCTTAATAAAAGAGGACTAATGGTGTTAGTCACTTAAGGACCATTTGTGAAATTGTTTTAACAATAAGGGCTTTTGTGGTAATTTGAAGGATTTGTCGAGTTGTGGGTTGACCAAGAGTTGACCAGGGTTGACTTTGTTGACCATTATTGAAACCTTTCCGTCTCTTGTGTACTCCATCCATTCCCGTGTCCGTGTTTGCCCGGTTTTGACCGTTTTCTTGTGATATTTGCAATATCCGTACCTACACATTCACAAACGACAAAATACACAAATACAAGCACAATTTTGCATAATTTCATCATTTTAGGGTTTGTTTTGATACAAAAATGATATGTGATTTCTCACATATCAAAATTCCCCAAACTAAGTGATTGCCGTGTCCTCACGCAATATTATATGCTCTAAAACCAAATACCTCAAAACTTCCCCAAACTAATCCTTTGAAAAGTAGCAAAGTCTTTTGTGGGGAGAGTTAAGAAATCACAAGTTTTAAAACACCCTATTTTCCCATTTTTCAAAACTTTTTTCTAATTTTTTTGATTTTTTTATGAAACTAACTAGAATTTCTGATTTCGTTATTTTCCATAAAACCGTTTAGGGATCATAAAACAAGATGCATTTCGATCCAAGAATGCCCTAAAAAGGATAAATTTATCGTCCCTGACTTTTTCACTTACTCCCACATCCAAGCTTAAACGAAATCACAGCTAAATATTAGTTAAATGTAACACTACTATATTTGCAACTGTGAACTTTTCACTCCCGATATTTTTATATCTTAGGTGAAGGTGCTATTTTGAATTTTAACCATGGGATCAACATTTTGGCAAAATTCTATGCTTCTCGTTCACTGAGAAACAATGAGTTTGAAGGCGAGATATCCATGTAGCGACTTTCCATTTGGCAATTCAACCTTGCGGCTAAGTGACCAGGCTGTTGACAGCCACAATGGATAGTATCGGGAATCTCGGACCTTAGGTTTCAATGAACTCTAGTTTCACGTACTATACATAACTTTTTAAAAACTTTAAATGAAATAGTCAAAGTTCAAAAAGCATATTTAAATTTATCAAAATAGAGATCTATTTATTAATCTAGTAAACGGCATGTTATGCAATTGTAACCTCGACCTTTTAAAAGGCTGCAACATCGGTTGTGAGCTGGCAAGATGCAACAAACTTTTATCAGTCTCGGATTTTTATTCTTACTATGAGCTTTCTTTAGAAGACTACCACATCGGTTGTGAGCCGGCAAGAGGTAGTAAACTTTTATCAGCCCACGGTTTTTATTATTATTATTATAGATATTTTTTTTCATCATTTCAATTTTTTTTATATATATAGAGAAGACTTCTTTTTAAAAAATTTGAGTATAAATTTGAACTAAGACTAAAATTTTTGCTATTAACTATATAAAATTTGTTGATTTAAGTTTAATCTCCAAAAATAGCACGTATGATTAGTCCGGTTAAGAGCTTATGGGAGAAAAAGCCACAAATTACATACATGAGCTCTTAAGATTTCCAAATAATCCTTGTTTAGCATCCAACTCATACTTAACTCTATTCTATTTTTTGTTATTCCGCGATTTTTCCGCTAAGTTAGCTAAAAGTTAAGGAACAAGCTAGAGCTAACCACGCTCGATCGGGTCAAATTTATTCTTATTCTACCAGTATAAAAGGTCAAAATTGTGACAAACACTTATTCTATTTTTGATAAATTTTATTTTTTTTCATATTTATAAAAAAAATTTGGTGGGGAAAAAAAAAAAAATAGGGGTACGTGAGAACAACGGCAAAGGTAGTTTCAGAATCATTAGACGATAATACTACTCATAATAAAATTAAACATTGTCCTCAATGTTTTCCTAGCCAGACTTAAAACCCTACTAGAAACTCAAAAAGTCGAATGCATAAATCAGCATGAAGAAAGTATACAAAAAATCTCAAGCACATTTATCAAGTATGTTGAACGATAAATTGTTAGTCGAGAATAATCTTAGGATATTCGGATTTCTCCCAAGCTAATGGCAAGCAAGGCTAGGAAGCTCAAGTGGACCGGACAAAACCACCCGAACACGAGAGTCTTCAGAATAATTTGGTCAATATACAAAAAAAATCACAAGCACAAACTCTAGAATCAGAAGAGTAACAAGCCTCTCACATCACATAGAAATAAGAAATAAAGAAAAATGGGATAAGATGGGGGTGCCTCCATGAAGCGCTTTGTTTTTGGTAACCGAGTCACATAGCTTGGACTCGTATCCGAATTCATTGTCCTTGGTGAGTTTAGGAGATCTGGATACCTTGGATTGGTAAGACCCCTTCAAAGTATAGCTTCACTCGATGACATTCGACTTATATGTTGGATCGGGTTGAGATAACTCGATGGTTCCGTATGGAAAAACTTTGGTGATGGTGAAAGGTCCTGACCAACGAGTTTTAAGCTTTCTCGAGAATATCTTTAGACGAGAGTTGAAGAGTAAAACTCGATCACCAACATTGAAAATGCGGTTTTTGATCTTAGAGTCATGAAGCTTCTTCTTTCTCTCTTTATATATCAAAGAATTCTCGTAAGCTTGATCACGAAGCTCATTAAGTTCATTAAGTTGAAGCTTCCGGTGATCACCCGCGGTTTTAAGATCGAAATTAGCATGTTTCAAAGCCCAATACGCTTTATGCTCTAACTCAATAGGTAAATGGCAAGACTTTCCGGTCTACTAATATTGTAGGCGTACAACCAATCGGTGTCTTAAAAGCGGTACGGAATGCCCATAAAGCGTCATCTAGTTTGTCTGACCATGAGGCACGGTTTTCTCCAACCGTCCTTTCAAGAATACGTTTCAAACCACGATTGGACACCTCCACTTGACCGCTCGTTTGAGGGTGATAAGCGGTAAGCAAGGACGATGAGTGACCCATTTAGCCCTTACTTTAGTAAATTGATTCATTGCAAAAAAAAAATAAATAAAAATTTTGGGTGGGTCCACGATCGCTTATAATAGCTCTAGGTGTTCCGAATCGGCAAAAAAGAGATTTCAAAAACTTAACTACAACTCGAGCATCATTTGTGGGGAGCGCCTTTGCTTCTACCCACTTCGAAATATAATCAACGGCAACGAGGATGTATTTATTTCCACGTGACGGAAAAGGTCCCATAAAATTGATACCCCATACATCGAAGATTTCACAAACTTAAATAGTATTTTGAGGCATCTCATCTCGTTGTGAAATTTTGCCTTGTCTTTTACTCGTAATCAAGATTGTTTATAGTATGGGCATCTCGATACATGGTCGGCCTAGAAACCGGCATCAAATACTTTGAACGTGAGATTTTGCACTATGATGGCCCCCGTGGGTCCTTCATGACAAGCTTTGAGGATATCATAGCTTCTTGCCCATGCCACACTTGAATGATTGATCCGCACCAATACGGAAAAAGATTGGATCATCCAGAAATATGTTTATCGTCTTGAAAAACGTCTTTTTTGTTGAGTCGTCATTCCTTTGTGATAACATTTCCCGCATTGAAATTTGACAAAATTCGCAAAACCATGGGGTACTTTCTACTTGATATGTACACTAAGATTCTCATAATGGAAAAATTTCATTTATGTCTTTGTTTTCGAAAAAATCCTTATGTGGATCTCAAGTACTAGTAAATGATGGCTGCGAGGTTCCATTCCTTTTTTATCACGGATGGTGATATCTAATTCTTGTAGGAGATGAACCACCGGAGCAACCTCGGATTGGCACATCTTGTTTATTCATAAAGGTTATTTTAAAGCCGAGTGATCGTATACACTATGCTTTTAGATAAGGACATGAATATGGCCAAATTTTCTAGCATACACTACGGCAAGCATTTCTTTCTCTGTCGTAAGGTAATGAATTTAAGCTTCGGTCATTGTCCTTATTGCATTATGTATAGGATGAAGTGCTTCATCTTTCGTTGTCCTAAAACCGCACCAATCGCGACATCATTGCATCACACATAAGTTCGCAAAGGTAGGTTCCAATCTGGGACAACTAAGATAGGAGCCTTCGGTAAGACTTCTTTTTAGAGTTTCGAAGCATCAATATAATCTTAGAAAACACAACGGTGTTTCCTTCTCAGAGCTGATGAGTTCATAGGTCTAGCTATTTTGGAAAAGTCTTGTGTAAAACGTCGGTAAAAACTCGCATGACCTAGGAAACTCCTAACTCCTTTTACGGTGTCCGGTGAGGAGCATAGCGAATAACATCGACTTTAGCACCGATCGACCTCAATTCTTGACTTAAAATTTATGTCCTAACACATATCTTTCTCTACACATAAATGCATTCTCCTAATTAAGAATAATTCGTGTCTTCACCCTTTTCAGTCTCTTTTCTAAAATTGGAGAGGCACGAATCAAAACTATCCCAAAAACGAGAAATCATCCATAAACACTTCCATAGTCTTTTCGATCATATCATGGAATATGGCCATCATACACCTTTGGAAAGTACCAGGAGCATTACACAAGCCAAAAGGCATGCGACGGTACGCGAAAGTTCCATAAGGGCATGTGAAAGTAGTTTTCTCTTGGTCTTGGGGATCTATCGGTATTTGAAAATACCCCAAAAATCCATCTAGAAAACAATAAAACTCATTTCCGGCTAATCTTTCTAACATTTGATCCATCAGTATTTGAACTATGGGTTTCGTAATAGTTGGATGCAAATCCTTACGGTTTTTAAAAACGGTATAAAAAACTGAACGGTTTTTTTTAAAAACGGTTTTTTAAAAACCGAACCGGTTTTATATAACGATCAGGTTTTACGGTTTTTGGTTTTTTTACTAGGTAGGTTTTATAAACCGGTTTTTAAAAAAACCGGTTTAAACCCGGTTTTTTTTTATTAATTTTTAATTTTTTTGTTATATAACGTTAATGTTTTAAAAAAAACCCGGGTTTTACCCGGTTAAAAAACCCGTCAACATGGAAGTAAGAATAGGCTGTTACATTTTAAAAAAAAAAACCGATTTTAACCCGGTTTTTTTTTCGGTTTTTAAAAAAAAAAAAATCCCAGGATACTAGCCGTTTTATAAAAAAAAAAACCCTCCACGTTTTTTTTTGATTTTTTTGAATGATTTTAGGGCAGGGTTAGTGCTATACAATACACTGTAATGGGTTGTGGTTGTAAACACATCAAAAACACTCACTAATCTTTTTTTCTCTCTAATCGTGTATATATACTTAATTTGTCAAATTCCGCTTTATTGGAAAACTCACAAGCACAAACAAGCTTCACTAATGCCTCCGTTTTACAAGCATGGTCGAAAAATTTACACAATTGAAGATGTGGTGCGAATCCTAGACCAATTCCGGAGAAAGGCGATGTTTGGTCTAATTCAGATATGTGATTATGATCGATGGGGGTGGAAAAGGGCGTGCAAGAAATGTAGAAAATTTTATAACCCGAGTCCAACTCTTACACTCCAGACTCATAAGCTGCGGTTTAATGCGGTTAGCCAAATGATACGTCACAGGTACTATTGGTGCGATGGTCAAGTTTTTATATTTGATAATGATGCGTTTGATTGATTTACGAAGTTTGCCATTCACACAGCGCTCCATTCAACCACTTCGGACACGTCAAGCTTTACAGAGATCATCAAAAAAGGCTACAACCTCGGTATCAACATGTAAGTCGTACTACTTTAGAATGATGATTTTAAATTATGGGAAAACGGCTAAAAAAGATATTATTGATGGTTTCGTGAACTTATAAATATGTGTTTACTATAACTACGGTTACTTGGGACCGCACCACATGGTGGTACGGCAAATTTCTTAGTTAGGCCGTTACGGCTATTGTTTAAATCTCGAATCTGTGGTATATAATGAAACGGACAATTGCTTTTAGCTATTTGGTTATCCTTCATAAGGATCTATTTAGAAAAATTTTACATGACACTTTAATTGAATTATATTTAGATGATAAAGTTTTTACGATTCTAGATAATGCATCAATAATATAGAGCTATGGAATTGTTAAATTACGTATAAAACCCGTTTTTGATGGTCTTTTTTTTTCATTCCCGTTGTGTTGTCAATCTGTTAATAAATTTATCGTGAAGCGGCATTAAAAATATGTGATCGTTTTAGGATGAAATTTAGGGGGTTTTATTAGTTACGATATATAGTTCGATAACGAACGACAAATGAATATAGACGTTTTCGTAAACAATTGGTGAAGAACCCCTAGGACCTTGCTATGATAATAATACTAGGTGGAATTCTACTTGCATGATGTTTGAAAATATATTACGACAACGTGAGACTTTAAAAGTTTGAATGAAAACACCTTGTTATTGAACTAAGTCCGTTTCGATAAGCGACCAAGATTGGATCTATAAATGATTTAACTATTTTTTTACAAGTTTTTATGTGGCAACAACCTATATATATCGGGTTTGTTTATTACCCCAACTAGCTTTTTAGTTTTAAATAATTTTATGCTATGACGGAAAAATTAGACGAAATTAAAAACCTACTAGTCAAATGTTTAGAAGAATGGTTAAAGTTATAATAGAAATTTGTAAAAATATTTTGCTATTTCCTTTGGTTAGTATTGTTCCGCCGCACTTAATCCATGTTTTAAATGTTTCAGGAGGGTAGAATTTTAATAACAGAATACTGAACAATTTAGATTATCCTTTGGGTGAGACGCTAACATCCGACCCCACTTATAAACTCCAAATTTTTAATATATAACGTTAACTTTTAAATAAATTATTTGGAAGTTATGCAACAAAATATGGTCAATACAAAACCCAATTGTGATTCAATAATGCGGGAGGATCGTCCGAATGGCACTGGACATAATATTAACCTTCTATACATAGTTTATTTGAAGACGCTACAAAGCGTCAACGAACATCGGCCCCAACAAGCGAGTTGGGACAATATATGGCTACAAACTTTTTAATAACTTTAAGTCCCGAAGAGTTTGCAAACTTTGACATTTTGCTGGTGGAAAAGAAGGGAATCAATTTCCAATTTTATCCGCTATGGCTCGTGACTTATTAACGGTCCAAGCTTCGACGGTAGCTTCCGAATCGGCCTTTTCTATTAGCGGTAGAATTATATCGGAAAGAAGGTCAAGACTAACCCCCGAATCCGTGGAAGTATGTGTATGTTTGAAAGATTATTTGGACGGAGTAGATAGGGTACAACATGAAACATCATGTTAAGGTCCGATATTAGAAGACGTTGAAGAAACACAACAAAAACACCTTAGTTATCACTCATAGAAGAAGCATAAAGAGCAAGCCTCAAGACCTAATATTTCTCTATAAATAGGACTCATTGTAGCCTTGAAAGGCATCTAGTTTTTAGTTTTAGTTTTTTAGCTTATATTAGTTTGTTTTAACTTATTGTACTTCTTTAAAAAGCTTTGTACTGTTTTATTCAAGTTTAATAAAAATTAAGTTTTTATGTTAAATCTGTTTTAAACTAATGTACTTTGTGTTTTAAAAAAACGTTTTATAAGCTCACAAAAGTTCTTTTTAACTCATACTTAAGCTGTTAACTTAAGCACTATAAGATTTTCTATAACTTATAGTTTTTATGTCTTTTACCAAAAATCACCAAAAAAGTTAAAAATTGATGATAAGCCAAACATGGATGGGCTTATGGGTTTCACTAGCTTGTCTTTGACAGGCTAGAGCTTGTAGATCAGTTTATTGAAAGCTTATTTGCCCTGTTTTGAGCAAGGGCTTTGTAAGTTTCTCATTTTCAAGTTTTATCTCATAAACTGTCATAGCTTATTGTACTGCTTATTTCTAGATTAATCTTGCTTATTCATGCTTATTCATCATGTTTATTGCTTATTATGCTTGTATAGTAGTTTGTAGCTCATTTGATTAAGTTTGCTTGAAATCTTGGTTTTTATGGCTTAACATTGCTTATTCTTTTTAGCTTATCATTAGTGCTTCTTGCTTATTGAAATTTGATTAATATTGTCTTTATAACTCATTGAAGATCTGGTCTTGTTAAAAAGTTGCTTAAAATATGATTTAATAAAGTCTAAAATGGTTTTTAGGATTTTAAAGGGGTGTTTGGCACAAGCAGTTTGTCCATTTTGACCTATTTGGGAACTTTAGAAATCATATTTGAGGTCTTTAAATCTGTTTTAGGTGTTTGTTTTAGTTTAGAATTGATTTTTAAGGATTTGTGTATGCTTATCTTCAATCTGTGGTGTAATTATGTGAAATTTCAGCTTATTTGATTAGAATTATATTTATGGCCTTTAGATGCTGTTTTTTATGCTTGTTTTTAGTTAGATATGCAGTAGTTATAAGTTAGAATAGGTTTGCATTCACCATTTTATTTTTAAGTCACTTATGTCTAGTATCTAAGTCTTTTTCCAAAGTTTTAAAAATCTCTTTTCATTAGCAAATTTAAATAAGTTAAAATTAGTTTTAGGATCTAAATTTCTTAGCATTAGTTCTTTAGATATAGACCTTTATCTGTTTCAGCTTAGTTTGTAGTCCAAACTTCATTCACCAGCTTAAAATTAAGCATGCACTTAGCTTTTTGTCTTTTCAAAAACTTGAAAAAACTCAGCATATACTGAGTGTAACTGGCTTTTTCACTTAGCTTTTTCTTTGCTTATTTGATTTTCAAAATGCTTTTTGATTGCTGATTTAGATAGCTAGTTGTATAAGCTTTAGAGTGTTATAAGTCATTAAGCCACAAGGATCCATTTTCTAGCTTAAAAATAAGCTAGAAAGTGCCCTTGTGGGCTGTTTTAGTAGTTTTTGCCCATAGTTGCTTATTTGCTTTTCAGTGATTATTGGCTTATGAGATTTGCTTATTTCTGTCTGCATTTGCTTATTATGTTGGTTTAAGTTAGTTTTATGCTTATTTGAAGTGAGTTGGTGTTATCAAGTGAGGAGAGAGACACATGTGTTAAAGATTAAAGATTAGGGTTATGTTGTGAGTAGGAGTTATATATATTGTGTTGTGAGTAGGAGTAATATATATTGTGTTGTTATTTGGTTACTAATGAGTATGTGGCCACTAAAGTATAAGAAATTAAATTTAGGTCGGGTATCAAAAGAGAGTTTAGTGTTTAAAAAGAAACAGAGTGAAGTTAATATTCGGTGACTCTACGGGTTCCTATTTTTTAAGAGGTGTTGAAATAATGTTTAGCTACAACCAGAGTTCTATTTTTTTTTATTTTGTAACTATGGATGAATAAATTTTTGATCTGGCATTATTTTTTGTAAATACACATTTGATATTTGGGCTAAGTGTTGTGATTATAAGAATCATGCCAAGTGTAGGTTTCATCTATTATGCATTTTTTGTTTAGCGTGTATGACTTTTTGCTAAGTTCAAAATCAAGTTGAGAAAAGTTAAATGTTTTAATTGTTTTTGTGCCTAAATAATATTTTGTTCGCCGGCTATTATTTTGTGGTGATTCATTGAGTGTGTTGAATTTTTTTTGTGAGATTTTAGAAACAAGTTTGGTGTGTAAGTGTTAACAAATCGAGTGTATCAGATTCGTTCATCATGTTTCAAGATAGTTGGGACAAGATGATTCACACTCAGTGCAACGCACGGTACAAAAAAATTGAGAAAGAAACACAAACGAAAATTTCAGAGCTAGAAGAATGTGTGCGTATAAAGGATCGTCAACATATTATCCGAGCTAGTGATGATTTTATAATATTTGAAAATCTTCGAGCGCAAGTTCAGGAACTTCAAAGTGAAAATGAACATTTAAAGTCAAAAGTAGTTGATTTTATAACATGTCAAACTCTTCAAATGCAAGTTACGAAACTTAAAAGTGAAAATGAAGATTTGAAGTTATCGGTCGAAAAACTTACTAAGGCGCGTGAGATTGTAGAAACAACTTTGAGAAAAAGAGATGAAATGGTTTTTGCTCAGAGTGAGAAAATAAGATTGTTGGAAGAACAATGTGAGCCATTTTATGATGTACATTCTGAGTTTGATTCAGAAATAGTTCTTGACACTCAAGATAACTCAGAAAAAGATTTGATTTTGAGTTTGCAAACACAAGTAAAAGAAACTGTTGAATTGGTTGTACGTTTTTCAGATGAAAAATATTTTGCGTTAAAAGAAATTGAGAGCTTAAAAGATGAAATAAAAAGTTTGCAAATTGAAAATCAAGATCTAAAATCTAGAGAATCTGAGTTGAATAATCTTGAAAAAGTGTACGAGACTAAAGAATCTGTGTTGTTAAAAGATATTGATCAAATGAAATCTCAAGTTTCGAAACTTGAGGAGAAACATCAGATTTTAGATCAAGAGATGAAACGACAAATCATTCTATTTTAAGAAGATAAACGAATGTTTTTGGCTAAAAATGAATTTCTGGAAAAAGTGTCTTCTTCGGTGCAAAAAGAGTATGTGGTATATCCTATATCATAACACGGGGTCGATTCTTGGATTTGGCTAGTTTCTAGAGAGAGAAACACTTGAGAGAGTTTTCTAGAGAGAGAGAAATGTGTTTCTATGAAAAGAAAAGAAATGACTAGCTTGCCTCTTCCAAAGTTGGAAGAGGCTTATATAGTACTTACAATATACCGGGTATTAGTACCCGACTTAATACCGAAAATCGTACTATTAACTATTAAACTACGAGCTATAATAAACAGTAAAATACACGGGGTGGCCGAGTCTTTTTCTAATATCTAACAACCTCTGCAATTCGTCAATTGGCATGCGGCATTGTTCCTGATTTTCTAGACGAGTATCTCCAAATGAGTACCAAAAGTTCCTGTCTATCTCTTGATCATTTTTGTACTTCTGCTATGGAAATATTTGGACCAAAGTATTTGCGGAAACCCACGATGACTGATGTTGTAAAGCTTTATCGGCATCACGAAGAAAAGCACGTGTTTCCGGGGATGTTAGGAAGCCTTGATTGCACTGATTGAGAGTGGTTTGGTTGTCCGTACTGACACAAAGGGCAATATGTTAGATGTGATCATGGTTCGAATCTGTTCATTTTGTTGGAAGCTGTTGCGTCACAAGACTTATAGATATGGCATGCTTTCTTTGGTGTTTCTGGGTCGAACAACGACATCAACGTTTTACATCAATCCCCTTTGTTTAACGATCTCAAAACCGGAAGAGCACCAGAGATTCCGTTTGTGGCTAACGGCATAACTTACCCATGGGGATACTATCTTGTTGACGAGATATATCCAGAATTGGCGATATTCGTTAAGACGGTTACAGAACCATCTGATGATGAGCATAAGCGAATAAGGGGTATAAGCAAATGCATGATTCGGTAAGGAAAGATGTGGAACGGGCGTTTGGTGTTCTGAAGAAGAAATGGGCTATATTAGTCAATCCTTCACGACCGATAAAAAAGGAAAGAATAATAAATATGATGTATACACGCATCATATTACATAATATGATTCGAAAAGAAAAAGGAAAAACGATATCTCCCGATTGGTACCCGGAGGAAGCACATCAACCGGACGACCTCGAACGATCCGATGAACAAGTGCGACAAGTTATGAGACACATCAGGTCAGCATAAGCGCATCAAAACCTTTGTGCCGATTTGGTCGAACACTTGTCTCGTAATGTTTAATTTCAGTTTTAAATGTAATATTTTTAATATTAGAAGTATATGTAATATTTTTAATTTATGAATAAAAAATTTAATTTCGAATGTTTTACATTTATAATTTCGTACGTTTATATTTACGTTTTTAGTTTGTGAATAAAAGTAATTAAATAAAAAATTGGGTATGAAATGTGGTTTAATGGCCACTGCTTCTAGTCTAAGAGATATACTTGGGTGAAATTTAAAGTAATAGAAGATATTTGGCCTATCCAAAAGCTATAACATAAGACAACTTGCAACAAATTTTATCGCTAACAAATATATTTTACATCAAACAAAACAATATCAAAGCATTACAAACACGACTACAGATTCCTTGTACGAATTCGCATCTTCAATTTGCGTCATAATGTCATCTGGTTAGCCACATTAAAAAAAGTCCCACATCACTTGTGAGTCTGCATTCTTATCTCTTTAATTAAACAAAATA